>OY992881.1:59681293-59738793 GCA_963921405.1 Cepaea hortensis
TAATTTTCTTTGCACATTTCCTTCATTTCCTTTATGTCACGTAGGTATCTGCTTCTCATGGCTCCTAAATGCGGTTGCTCGAAAAGAATATTTCTACCTCCCTTGCACTTTCTAAAAGTGAAACCTAATGTCCTTATAATTTTCCACAAAGTTGGTATGGATAGCTCTTTGTTATTGTTCTTTCTCAACCAATCCCTAAGTTTTCTTACAGTCACTGTTTCTTTGGCATCCATCATTTTTATAATAGCTCGCCTTATGACATCCTTGTCAAAGCTGTCTACAATTGCCTTTCTACCTACCGTTTGCTTATCGCGTGTTGGCTTCATTCAAGATTCTTGCACCCATCGACGAAATGACCGTTTACTCACACCCAATACATGCACTGTTCTTTTTTCGGGATCAGTAACAGTATGAAACAGTTTCCTGCCATCAGCTTCTTGACAAAAATATGTGTACAACTTCATAGCGATGCTTTGAAGAGTACAACATTTCACATTCAATCCCATTGAACAATATTCACACATTAAAATATTAGCTATTAATATTATATCAATGGTAAGATTAATTTATATATTTATTTATATAATCACGTTTCATGAAAGAACCCACATTGACGACACCTCTGAACAATCCTATTTAACTGCGCGCCGTTGGTGCCATAACGTGAACCACGAGATAATTTTTTAAAAAAAGCGCGGATGTGTCTGGGTCATGGTGTAATACATTTAAAATTATGGACTTAATCGTTGACCCGTAAATTATGTACCGCATATAAACAAACATTGAAATCTGCTGTACAATCTCCAGAACAAAATTTTTTTTGTTGGGTGGACATAATGATAAGGCTATATGCTAAATCTCATAATTTTCCCTCAGTTGGTTACTGAGATATGGCATTTTCTATTGGGGGAGACAAAAGTAAACAGACTATAGTGTGCGACAGGAGAGAGACAACCGGGAACCATGACTAGGGTGAGCCCGCTCCTTAGAGTGTCAGAAAGGTAAAGGGCCGAAACTTTCTCCGAGATGTTTTTTTTTTTTCACCTTGAGAATCGGAAGCCTATCCGACGATCGGAGTTTATATCACTATACTGAGAAATAATTGTTGTTTAAGTATACATTTATCCAGCGATCTTTCTTAATGTACATTCAGTCTTCCGCTATACCGGCTTCGTGGCGAAGTGGTTACGGACGCAGTTCGTAATCCCGCATATCCGCGTTCGAAACACAGCTGTGAGCGATTTGGCAGCAGACCGCCTTACGTTGGTTTTTTATGAAATGGGAAAGCAATGTCAAACTACTGAACGTAAACTTGCCCAGGAATCAGGAACAGCCCAAAAACGCTAGGGTTAAATGCTGCGTTCTGGATAATGGATATGTATCTAACTTTTAACTCCCTCTATACTTCTAGATTCCAACAATATCTTTTGTGATGCATTTATATCTACATAGTCTTACTTCCCACTCTCGGAACATTTCTATTTCTCTTCCGTTCTCGTCTCTTGTTTCAAATTAGACTATTATCTAAAGTGTGTCTGTCCTAAAGCCAAGCGTATTAGATCTAACATTTCCTTTGCTTGCAGTTAGATTTGTATGCAGTTTGACAACATTGCGAAACACGAATGGATGAGTTATAGGCCTTGTTTATAAATGGATTTGTCCCGCTTTCGGAAATTTGCATCACCATTGATTTCTTCTATATTGTCGTAATTATAACGTCCCAGTCTAGTGCTGTGAATCTGTATGTGTAATCTAGCTTATCTTTCTATAATCAGTTCAAATAAACTCCTTTTTCCCCAACTTCTGGTCTTTCTGTTTTGTTTTATGCGGGTTGCCATTTACAAAGAGAAAGAGGTATTCTCGCTGCTTGCGTGTTAATGGCTTACCCTGGCTTTCGTCTAGCATTACCAAGCACTATAACAGAGAAGAAGAAACCCCAGAATGCTATTTGCCACTGATAATCATCATTGTGGTTGTCAGCATTTTATTTATAAATAGTTATTATCGCCAGAAGCGAGATGGGAAGATGCGCCAAGAGTCATTATATCGGAAAGGCGAACAACAGCTTACACTGTGAAGGTAACTATTTCTGAATGCTAGAAAGGCTTCATAATCGATAGATAATTCGAGATATTTTACACAGTTCAAGTAAATCTGTTTGTTGCTATTGCCGTGATGCTTCGATATGACATTTTGTATAAAACAGGTGTACGGATACGGGGATAAAATCGACATTAAATGCCACATAAACACTGTCACGTTACTGCTTTTAAAAACACTCTTACACAACACATACTCGAAAGAGCAAAATATCGCCCAGAATGTATTCAAAATAAACATTTGTTTTAAAGCTGGCAGAGTTATTTTGCTTCGAACACTTTGACTCGCGAAATGCCTTATTCTTCCGAGTTGCATTGTGTTTAGCCGTAAACGAAATCAATTCTTTCGGGATTAAATTGGATGTCCTTCAAAATCCTACTTTGTAGCTAGAGTTGAGTTTCAAGCATGGCTCATGTCCGCATAATTGGCGTACTTTTATTGGCAGAGGAGATAGATCTGATAAATGTGTTCTTGAGTTTGGTGCCTGTATTGATATTCAAACGATATTCCCGCATACAGGTTCTTCTTGTCAGTAAGAAACATTTTGAGTTCTGGCACATTCGGCCTGACACAGTCGGAGTGCCGTTGTTTTACTCTAAAGCTAGTTAATGTCTCCGATAGATGTGTTTATTTGCACTACTCTGTGTTACACAGGTCGCGTATCAGTAGAACCAACAGTTGTTGGGGTGTCTCCGTCGAGACTGGATGATTTGGCATTGGTCTAAGATGGCAGCAATATATTGATGTATTTGTCTGAGCTTTGATCTTGCAGATGATTAGGTGGATGTCCGTTGGTCGAAGTTTCCGCCTCTGTACCATTCCAAAGTATCCGCTAAAGAAGCACGTCTACAGACTACTGACGCATCTCACTACACTCTTCATTTTCTGTCTACCACAAAGTGTCTCTGTCTTTCATAGATAGCTTCACAACTCGTCCATGTCACATCACCAAGAGCTTCAAACCTCAATCGAACACTCAAAATATCTCTGACTCATTGTGGACTCCTCCCCGATGGCAGTTAGTATTCATTTCGCCATCCTGTGCTGCCCTTCCTGGCTGTTTGTAGAGGTTCAATCCCAAAGAAGGTTTGTGGGAATAACAGCGTTCATCACTGGTAGCTGAGGATAAGAAAGTTTGGACAGCAGAGTCTGAGGGCCATTATGATTTTTATAATCATTTCACGGAGATGAGGAGTAGACGCTGGCGCTGTAAAGTACACACACTGAGATAACCCGAAAATAGTTTAAGTGGAAGACTCTTTCACTGGATTCCACAGAGAAAACGAAATAGAGGAAGACTTAAATTACACGGAGAAGAGAACTAGAGACAGAGATGATTAATATGACGAGGACACGGAAGAGCTGCAAGAGATAACAAAAGATAGGACGACTTTGGGTGAGTTGATTTAGAAGAATTGCTTCATTAGAAAATAGCAAGTTAAAAGCCATATAACTAGTCTACCATCTAACAGTATACAACAATAAGCAATGCTGTTCGGACATATGGAACCAGAAGAAGAGGCGTGCCATGTAATCGATGGATAGAGATAATAAAGTACACGAAAATTACCATATCTGAAGCCCACAAACGGACATTCTCCCGCTGTTTATGCTTCACCTCGACACCACAAACTACAAGATGAGCTGAGATGAGAGATTCATGAATAATGTATAACATGTAAAGTAAATGAGGCCTAATGGGATATATGATGCTATACCCATAGCACATAGAGCAACCAACACTGGATCTGTGATGTGATCAACAACACATCACCGCCTTTACTTCTCAGAACAATTACTGGTGCACAATTTAATCTACGTCTACCCGAGAGTTTTCGGCTCCGTGGCGAAGGCGTTACCAACGCAGTTCGTAATCACACATATCGCGTTCGAAACACAGCTGCAGGATATTTGGCAACAGACCGCCTTGCGTTGGTTTTTTATGAAATGGTATGGGTGCTGGTTGTTCAGAACGCAATGGCAAACTACTGAACGTAAACTTGCCCAGGAATCACGAACAGCCAAAATATGCTGGTAGCTGACTGCTACGTCCTGTAAAGGGTATGCAAGCAACCTTTTAACTTGAGAAATTAGATTAATTTAAAATATCGCCGCCTTGAGGAGGGGGATACGGACATATGGCCACCGGACCGGCAGGCAAACGTATTCATAGATACAGCGCTGTCGCTGCTCCCAATATGTATAAGTGCCCCATTCATTATGCATGCAAGAAGGGAAACGATCGCCTGATATCTGCAAGCAGATCACGTGAAGGCACTGCTAGTAATGGCAGCTTAGCTTGGTGACAAAAGCCGTTATCTATCGTTCAAAGATGGATGGCTAGAAGGAACACTTTCAGCTCAAATACAATGCATAATGCAAGAGATGGATCTTGATAATATTCTTGTTTCCGAGCAGAGAAGATACACGAGTAATGCTTCAAGTAGAATTCAACGTCAAAAGTACACGTGTTCCCACATTAAGACAATTTCAATTTCATTGTTTGGTTTGACTCCAACATGAAGTGCCAATTCTTTCACTGTCTTGTATATAGCATGTTCTCTAAAAGTTACTTCTATCCACTTCCCCGTTTGAGCTCTAAACAATATATATTTTCTTATTCTGTTATGTAATCCCCATTGAAGCAAAAGCCCTCAAACAGCCTACGCTAACCCATCCTATTTTATTGCTGCTTTCTGGATCTCGTTATTAGATCACCCTCTAATTATTTTGCCTTGTGTGTTCCAGTGAAGGGATTTTCTAGTTCTACTATTACTAGGTTTTCTCCGAGCTTGTCGTATTCAGCTCCGGCGTCTTTCACTCACGCCTTTATTCGTGCCATTATGTCTATGTGTGTCAGTATTGGTCAATTTGAGGCAAGGAAGGTAACTGACCAAGCCACATCACTATTCAGTGATATAACAACATTTCATACCACAGCGGCAGTATTTGCCAATGGAACTACCTTTATCATTACACATAGCTGTGATAACCGACAATTTTGACGGCAGTTAATATAACAGAGTAGGTGTTGTAGGGGAGTGTTGGCTGGTGTGCAATGGGAAGGATCTAGTATCCAACAATACACGGGTGAGCACCCTGTTGGGGGATAGCTAGGGAATGTCACGCTGTGACGCGGGGGCAGTAAACAAGTTAGTTACGACCGATCCATCCTAGCGGCAAGACGTGGGGTCAACATCTGGAATGAAAGTCAGCTGTTTTTATTGCCAATGTCAATTTTGATGGACAACTGTACTAAATAAAGAGGGACCTTCCAAAATAACTGAAGAGAATTGGCGTTTGATTTATCTACACATCATCTCCATTACCTCCGGCTCTGTTATATTGAGAACGGAACAGAAGAAGCAGACAATGGTCAACTTTGTAGTTTCACAAATCACTGTAGCTTAAAACATACAAAACACACCCAAAAAAAAAACTATCAAACAATGATCAACTTAGTGGTTTCACAAATCGCTGTAGCTTAAAACATTAAACAACAACTATCAAACAATTATCAGCTTTGTAGTTTCGCAAGTCTCTTTTGCTTAAAACATTAAACAAACCATCTTAAAGCAGGATTGTGCTAAGATTCTGTGATGTGAGTGGGCCATCACATTTTTCAGGCCTGAATGCACCCAGACGTGGGACCCTTGTCCGGCAGCTATCATGACGTTATCAGATTAGGCCCCACCACCTACATCAATGTCTGTAGCCAAAGTTTGTTACAAACACGTACCGAAAGACAGGACCTAAGTTAACGTCTGTAGCTTAAGCCAGTTACAAACACGTACCGAAGGTTAGAACGTACATTCTTCTTCTTCTCCTTCTTCAGCGTTCCGAGCCATTGCGGTTCTTTGCTGCAGATACAATCCGTCTCCATTCGTCTCTCTGGTTGACCTTCTCTTGCCAGTCGTTGATTCCTAGTGCTTGTAGATCTGTATATATATTATCTCTCCACCGTCTTCTTCGTCTATATATCGAATCGAAACCGACATTGCTTCAACTTCTCATGAAAACACCCTGTATGAGTCGCCTGGGCGCTATGAAGTACGCGACGAATTTGTAGTCAATGTTTTTTTTATTATTCCTTAATTTCAGCAATATGTATAAAAGTAATGTTAAAAAAAAAAGTCGCATATCCTTCACAGGACACAGCAGTAAACTCCAGCATTTGTTGGTTGTTTGTGATTCCTGGGCAAGTTTTACGTTCAGTAGCGTTCTATTGCTTTCTCAACCACCAGCGCTTATACCATTGTGTGAAACACAACGCAAAACAGTCTGGTCTGCTTCCACATCGCTCGCAGCTATATTTCGAACGCGGTATGCGGGATTACGAATTGCATTCATAACCTCTTCGCTACAGAGCCAACGAAAGTAATGTAAAGGACCCGTTCATACGACTCAAGTCGTATAGACATATGGTGCTATCCCCGACCCGTTCATACGACTCGAGTCGTATAGACATATGGTGCCAGCTCAATATGTTTGTATACAAACCGGCACTCCATGGCTGATATAGTCAGTATCACGTAGACTGACTTTGCTTCTGAGAATATTTACTTGCATTCATTTAAGCTGTGTCTATCAAGAAGCCCAGATGAATTTTTGAAAACCTCCTCATAGAGGAGAGTAATTCCGACACATGCGTATCTGGTCGGCAGGCAAGCGTGTTAGACACATCGCTATCGCTACTCCCAATATGTATAAGTGTCCTGAAAATTATGCATGCAAGAAGGGAAACGATCGCCTGATATCTGCAAGCGGATCACGTGAAGGCACTGCTAGTAATGGAAGCTTAGCCTGGTGACAAAAGCCGTAATCTATCGTTCAAAGATGGATGGCTGGAAGGAACACATACGGCTGAAATACAATGCACATTGCTTACGGATGGGTCTGGATAATATTCTTGTTGAGGAGCTGAGATGATGAAAGAGAATTAAATGCACTCGCCCTGAACATTTCCATCCATGTATTCGTCCGTCCGCCCACCCACCCGTCCGTCCGTCCGTCCGTCAGTCTGTCTGTTTGTCCGTCCGCCCATTCAGCATCTACCTACCTACCTACCTACCTACCTACCTACCTACCTACCTACCTACCTACCTACCTACCTACCTACCTACCTACTTACCTACCGATTTTTTTATCTATATTTGTGTATATCTTAATATCTGTTTGTTTACATATCTGTCCGTCTACCCGCCTGCTTGTCGCTATATATGCATGCCTACCCATCTGTCTATCAGTCTGTTTGTATGTACATCTATCAATCGGTCTGCATGTATGTCTGTGATATACATTTATGGAGGACCATCTGCATAGTGAGTTGGGGTATCCAGTTCATTGACACTGCTTTTAAGTTTCAGACAATTCCCAGAGAATTATGAATACAGTTCGATTCACAACCGCCGCTTTGGTTTTGGAGATAGTGAGACACGCATTTCCATAATTCCGCTAGTGATTTCGAAGCAGACCGCTTTGTGTTGATTTCAATGTTAAGAGGCTTCGGCTGTTCAAAAAGCAATTGCAACGCACCGAACTAACATTGCCTAGTAAATCCCAGACAGTCATTAATTGCTGGGGTTTATAGCAACGTCCTGTAAAAAACAAGGAACTAACTTTAAAAAAAAATTAAGTACCCACGTTATGGTTCTATGTCGATCCCTGAATCGAGCAAACTGGAAACTGGAATCCAGCCTTAGCTGAGTACTGAACACGAAGAAATGACTTGGTAAGCAAGTGCGCTAATTACCATGCCACCGCGTCCCCAAAGGGGTACATTACTTATATTTAAATTGCTACGAAAACTGGGATAGAGAAATCAGGTGCTAAGACACGTCAAAAAAAACAAAAAAAAAAAAAACAAAAACTGAAATAATTGTACCTTAAGAGTGGACAAATAAACATGAAGAGTCTTAAACATCCGGTGTGTTGATGTCGAGGTAGTGGGTTCAAATTCTACATCTGGACTAAAATGTTGACTTCTCGTCCTTGACGTGGGGACGTAAATTACAAGTACCTGTGATGGCGAAGGACACTGGTAATAGGGAAAGCAATCCACACCGCCGCCACTGTGGTGATGGGGTTACGAACCTAATTCGCAATCCCGCTTAACGCGTTATATAACATGGCTGCAGGCGATTCTAAAGCATCCCATCTTGCGCTAGTTTTCATATACTGGTATGAGCGTCGCTCGTTCAGAAAGCAATTGCAAACTACTGAACATAAACTTACCTAGAAATCACAAACAGCCAAAAAATCTGGGGTGACATTCTGTCAAGGACATGCAACTAGCTTAACTTAATCCACACGCAAAAATCAGTCCAATGGAATAGACCAGTGATTCTCAACCTTTTTTGGCCCGTGCCCCCCTTCATCATATTTTCAGGACGTCATTCCCCCCTTTCGTATTTCCTCCCTGCAAATTCTCTCACCCCCTGTCCGTACACAGTATACGTAATAATGGAAGCTAAATTTAATAACACATACTAAAAGAAGTCTAGACGTCTACATAAAACATGATTTGCGAGTCTACTTATGTAATAAAATTAATTTCAGAAGGGTGAGACGTACAGAACCGTAAAATATGAAGGGAAAAACAATATCAAGTAATCGGTTCTTGTATTAACGCGATCTTGAAATAATCTTCATCCCCCCCCCCCCACCCCACTGGAAACCCTAAAATTCCCCCCTGGGGGGGGGGGGGGGGGAATTCCCCACCGGTTGAGAACCACTGCACTAGACATAGTAGCAGGTGTTTGTTTGAGTTAAAAGCGAGCGAACGTAAAAACAACAAACAAAGAAAAAAAAACACACACACACAAATCAGACTGAGGATTCTCAACTCCATACACGTGCAGGGAGTGAGTAGAGGGTATAAAGACACTCAACTCGTAAGAGAAGAATGCATTTCGACGTTTAATCAGGCTCTCATTGGTACCATCAACTTAGAAACGATGTGTTCACGTAGTGAATTTAAATAACGAAGGCACAAACAATTGACTGCACTATTTATTGCATGACATATTTCGCTGCATCTCGTCAGGTACAAACTTTACTTTATGTTGTGTGATCTCTGCAGTATGAACCTGACGAGATGCAGTGAAATATGCCAGGCAATAAATCGCGTATTCTGTTGTTTGCGTCTTCGTTATTCAAACTTGGTAACGCTTCGTTGGCTACTGAAGAATGGGGTGGGGCACGTGGAGGCATGTCCCGAGTGAAATATTGGTTCTTGAACTGATACTCGTGTTTATGGAAAGAAACGTTCAAAATGTTTCTTGTTGACCTATGTCTTATGCTCGTATATTTTGTTATTGTTACTGCATTATTTCTTCTCATTTATCGCATTCAGCGTTCCGCAAAATACATGGAAATATGAGATATTTCTCGTCTAGCGAGATATCACGGGGCATCAAGTTATATTGACGATTACATGATTACAAAAGAGAAAATAATCTAACGATAAAAAAAAGATCGGAAATCACATAAGTCCAAGACGAAAGATGAATGGTAAATAGAGTTCACAGGAACATTCCAAAAGTACATACACCAGGGCCGATGATGAATGTTAAACAAAGGTTATCGGATGATTCCAATCTAACTCATCATTCATTCATGAGAAATCTTATACAGACAGCTGTACTGGTTTATCATACATAAATTTATCTACTCTTTCTTTGCCGGCAAAGATACCGTCCTGTATGAATATATGATTCTGGAATATTTATTGGGAAAATTGCTTTGTTTATCTTTCGGAATTTTAGTAAAGTCTGCTTTGTGTTCTTGTCAAAGTTACCAGCGTTATAGTCTATCCATCTATCCATCGCATATCTATCCACCTATATATCCACCTATCAATCCATCCATCCATCCATCCATCCATCCATCCATCCATCCATCCATACATACATCCACCCATCTATCCATCTACCCATCCACCTATCCATCCATCCATCCATCTATCCACCAATATATCCATCCAGCTATCCACCCGTCTATCCATCCATCTATTTATTTATCCTTCCATCCATCTATCCATCAAGCCATTCATCTAGCCATCTATCTAGCTATCGATCTATCTATCTATCTGCTGGGTCGACTCATCTATGCATCCAGATATTCATCCAGCTATTCATCCAGCTATTCATCCAGCTATCCATCCAAATATCAATCTAGCTATCTATCCATCTATCCATCCATCTATTCATCCATCCAACTATCCATCCATCTATCCTTCCATCCACCCATCTATCCATCCATCTATATATCTATCCATTCATCCATCTATCCATCCAGCTATCCATCCAGCTATCAATCTAACTATCCACCAGTCTATCCACTAATCTATTCATCTATCTATACATCTAGCTATTCATCCTTCTATCCACCCATCCATCCAGCTATTCGTCCATCTATCCATCCATCCAGCTCTCCATCCAGCTATTCATTCATCTATCCATCCATCTATTCATCTATCCATCCAACCATCCATCTATCCTTCCATATCTATCCATCCAGCTATCAATTCATCTATCCATCCATCTATCCATTCATCTAGCCACCCATCTAGCCATCCATCTAGCCATCGATCTATCTATCGATCTATCTATCTATCTGCTGGGTCGACCCCAAAGCCATACTGGTCGGAAAAATAATCCTGCCTCTGATGGGGATTGAACCCACATAGTTTAGGCAAGCAGGCCCAGTAACCGCCATACCACCACAATACTAGCCATAAATGTAGGAATCGGAAATGTACGTATATTAAACAATGGAAAAGTCGGGTCAAGACTACATAGACGAATAAATAATAATTTGATGTTTCTGTTTTATCGCCGGCAGATGACATGAATACGTAATTGTGTGTAAAGCTTTATTTCCTGAATGAGGAAATAGTGTATTCCTCTGCAGTGCGCACAAGTCTGGAAACACTACATCTTCTCCATTTTTCAATGTATCAGTCGTGGATTTTCTCTGCCTTCAGCTACTCTGTTTGCCTTGAATGTGAATACATGATATCTATTTAAAGTATCTTGGAAAGAACATAGACCACAAGGGCCAATACGCCATGCTTGTTAGTCAGATATTTAACAGATCATGTTCATTGCACATCTAACTATCAACCCATAAGTGTCCAGATTCTTTACTCGGTACCATCGTCAATGTGTAGCGAGTGACAACTCCAGTTCTGTGTTTGATCACTGTTCTTTTGTTTCCCACATGGCTCTCTTGTCCAGCATAATCCCCTTTGACTTGTTTTTCGCATTTTGATCAAAGATGCAAAATCATATCTAGTACTTTGAACAAGTCCCAATAATTTGTAGTATAGGATCGTAAAATGTAAGGGGCATGAATAATGTTTGAAACAAAAAAGACGAAACTATAAGTAAAATCTGAAATCTAAACATGGCAGTTCTGATTATCGGATTCTTTCATTCTTCTTATTCTAGACAATTTCCTGTATTTTTCTACTGCTTTCATTTCTCTTCCCAAAATATACCCAGGGAATACGAGACAAATAATCAATTCAGCTTCGTGTTTGTTCTATCGCTTTGTCTGGATGATATGTCCCGTAGACAAAGAATGCTGCAATTTCCACTAGGGAGGAGTGACGTTTCTAACTGCCACCGATCTGGTTTCCACCAGGTATTCCACTGAGAGGCGGACATTACCGATATCGGTTGCCTTGTGCAGAAAACTCGTTGACGTAATAATTGTTCTTCTGTCCCACGCCAACTCTGGAATTACCATTTTCGCAGCTCGGCGAATTACCCCAGCAGCATATATATTACTCTAGGAATCGTTGTCATGGAAACTGTCAGAGATGTTTCTCATCTCATCCCATCTTGTTCCTCTTGTACCTTGCGGTGTCAAGATGGAGTATAAACAGCGGGAGAGTGCCCGTTTATGGGCTTCATGTATCGATATTCCCATGGACTGTGTTATTCCCTGCGTCTGTACTGTTAGTTGGTAACCTACTTGCATGGCCAAACCATTTGACTTGCTGCCTTCTAATAAAGTCTAGTGCAGCTACAACCCCCACTTTAGTCCTGATTTCTTCATTTCTGATCTTATCTCTTCTTGATACATTGAATATTCTTCTCAGGAATCTCTTTTCTGTTGTGATTTGTCTTTTCTCTATTTCTGTCATTGTTCAGGTATGGCATTGGTAACATAGGGTTGGTAGGAAGATTGTGATGTAAACTGCTTTCTTAGTAGTTATTGATACATGTTTGTTCTTTAGTATTGGTGCCATTTGTCCAATGAGTTGGTTTGCTTTATTGCATCTATTTTCGATCTCGTCTTCTTATTTGCCATTTGATGATATTCCTCCATTCCAATGTCTCAATCCATCCAATATGATTTCTTTTGATATGCCTCTGCCTCTCTTCCCCTTTATCTTTCCAGTTGCCACGATGTTTTCTAATGGCTCTCTTCTCATCGTATGACGAAAGAAAGCTCTCTCTCTCTCTCTCTCTCTCTCTCTCTCTCTCTCTCTCTCTCTCTCTCTCTCTCTCTCTCTCTCTCTCTCTCTCTCTCTCTCTCTCTCTCTCTCTTATTATTGTAAATAATGTTCTAATATCACTAGCCTCTTTCAGGCAATCGTTATTAGTCACTCTGGCAGTCCAAGTAGTTCGCAACGTTCGTCTCAGGAACAACATCTTTATCTCATTCCTAATTTTTTCATTTACACTCCATTATTCACTTCGATACAGCAAAACAGATTCTATATAGCATTTTAACACTCTATTCAGTAATATAGCATTTCAGCACTATATTCAGTAACTAGCTGATCCGGCCCGGCTTCGCCCAGTCCTTGGTGGGGAGCATCTCATTTAATTCATATAAGTAGTCATATAAGTTCCCGTTCCCGTTACCGACTGTCTGTCTGTCTGTCTGTCTGTCTGTCTGTCTGTCTGTCTGTCTGTCTGTCTGTCTGACCCGGCCCGGCATTGCCCAGCTCCTGGTGTGGAGCATCTCATTTAATTCATATAAGTAGTCATATAAGTTCCCGTTCCCGACTATCTGTCTGTCTGTCTGCTTGTCTGACTGTCTGTCTGTCTGTCTGTCAAATAGACCCATCCCTCTGTCTCTCCCTCGTCTATCCCTCCCTCCCTCCCTGTCTATCTGTCTGCCTACCCGTCCCTCCGTCTCACCCTCCGTCTCTCCATCCCTCCCTCCCTCCCTGTCTGTCTGTCTGTCTGTCTGTCTGTTTGTCTATCTATCTATCTCTGTCTGTCTGTCTGTCTGTCTAATAGACCCATCCCTCCGTCTATCCCTCCCTCCCTCCCTGTCTTTTTGTCTATCTATCTATCTATCTATCTATCTATCTATCTATCTATCTATCTATCTATCTATCTATCTATCTATCTATCTATCTATCTATCTATCTATCTATCTATCTATCTATCTATCTATCTATCTATCTATCTATCTATCTATCTATCTATCTATCTATCTATCTATCTATCTATCTATCTATCTATCTATCTATCTATCTATCTATCTATCTATCTATCTATCTATCTATCTATCTATCTATCTATCTATCTATCTATCTATCTATCTATCTATCTATCTATCTATCTATCTATCTATCTATCTATCTATCTATCTATCTATCTATCTATCTATCTATCTATCTATCTATCTATCTATCTATCTATCTATCTATCTATCTATCTATCTATCTATCTATCTATCTATCTATCTATCTATCTATCTATCTATCTATCTATCTATCTATCTATCTATCTATCTATCTATCTATCTATCTATCTATCTATCTATCTATCTATCTATCTATCTATCTATCTATCTATCTATCTATCTATCTATCTATCTATCTATCTATCTATCTATCTATCTATCTATCTATCTATCTATCTATCTATCTATCTATCTATCTATCTATCTATCTATCTATCTATCTATCTATCTATCTATCTATCTATCTATCTATCTATCTATCTATCTATCTATCTATCTATCTATCTATCTATCTATCTATCTATCTATCTATCTATCTATCTATCTATCTATCTATCTATCTATCTATCTATCTATCTATCTATCTATCTATCTATCTATCTATCTATCTATCTATCTATCTATCTATCTATCTATCTATCTATCTATCTATCTATCTATCTATCTATCTATCTATCTATCTATCTATCTGTCTGTCTGTCTGTCTGTCTGTCTGCCTGACCCGGCCCGGGTTCGCCCAGTCCCTGATGTGGAGCATCTCATTTAATTCTGAGTAGGTAAGAATCCGCTCTGCCTTCAAAATGTTGACGTGAAGATTTTCTTCCTGCAGCTGCTTCTGTATTTGTTGATCAGTAAGCTCCATTTTTAGCCGCTTGACCACCCATCTGACTGTGTTTGAATCAGTGTTTCTGATTCTGGTGTCTTGGTCCTCCTTCCTCTCACAAGTTTTTGTGTTCGTCTGTGGGTAGTCGTCGCTCTTCTTATTGGTAGTTTCATTGACTGTAGGTTCAGATACTTTATTACAGCTTGCATGCAGACTCTCCAAAGGCAGGTTCGTCTTCTTGATAGTCTGGTCGGTTTTCTCACTATGCATCTTGGAAGCTGCTTGTTTCTTTGTGCTATTACGACGTGCCATTTTCCCCCCTGTATCAGACTGCTTGAAATGTGTAAGGCGTCTTGGCTTGATAGCGCTGAGAAGTGCTGTCAAGCGAATCGTGTCGATATGATGGCGGAAAACACTAAATATGCGATGATATTGTTCAACATCTTTTAGATAACTTCTTAAGTATAGAAAGATGAGTTACAATGTTATGCATTATGCATTATTTTTATGTAAACTTTGAAAATGTCTAAAAGATTGTATCATTATTTATTATAACTCATATGCCGGTACATAACTATAGACAAAGAGTTTATAAATCATTGAAAACGATACAACAATATGACTATAAGTTATACAACAATGTTATTAAAAGTTATGCCCCTTGAAATAACTTTTTCTAGAGTTAAGTCCCTTAGCTAATGTGTAGTCACGTCATTTTCTTCCCTTTCCCTAGCGTTTTGGTTCGGGGATTCTTTCATCATCATCATCATATATTTACGTACGTATTTTGGGAGGGGGAGGAGGGAGGTGGAGGAAGAAGGAAAGAAAACTATGACAGTTGACAGCTCTGGAATGAAAGTAAGGCGTGTAGAAAATTTCATCTCAATCGGATGGGCCGTTAGCGAAAAAATAAAGGACATACATATTTACATACATACATATTTACATACATACACTTTGATTTATATATATAGATATAGTATTTCAGCACTATATTCAGTAATATAGAATTTCAACACTATATTCAGTAATATAGAATTTCAACACTATATTCAGTAATATATAATTTCAACACTATATTCAGTAATATAAATTCCAACACTATATTCAGTAATATAGAATTTCAACACTATATTCAGTAATATATAATTTCAACACCATATTCAGTAATATAGAATTTCAACACTATATTCAGTAATATAGAATTTCAACACTATATTCAGTAATATAGATTTTCAACACTATATTCAGTAATATAGATTTTCAACACTATATTCAGTAATATAGAATTGTAACACTATATTCAGTAATATAGCATTTCAACACTATATTCATTAATATGGAATTTCAACACTATATTCAGTAATATAGAATTTCAACACTATATTCAGTAATATAGAATTTCAACACTATATTCAGTAATATATAATTTCAACACTATATTCAGTAATATAAATTTCAACACTATATTCAGTAATATAGAATTTCAACACTATATTCAGTAATATATAATTTCAACACCATATTCAGTAATATAGAATTTCAACACTATATTCAGTAATATAGAATTTCAACACTATATTCAGTAATATAGATTTTCAACACTATATTCAGTAATATAGAATTGTAACACTATATTCAGTAATATAGCATTTCAACACTATATTCATTAATATGGAATTTCAACACTATATTCAGTAATATAGCATTTCAACACTATATTCATTAATATAGAATTTCAACACTATATTCAGTACACGTTATAACCAATACTCTCCATTGCCCGCTAAAGGGTCTGGTGCTTCACCTTTGTTAAAAATCTTATACCCACTAACTCTCAAAGCCGGAAACCATTTTCTTTACTGTTCTTGTTTTAAGGTTATTGTGAGTTCCCAGTAAGATATTAAGCAGTATATTATGAGGAGATTAAGTGGCGTTATTGACAAATACTAAGAGATCAACAGACAGGATCTTGGCCAAACAGATCCTGCATTGACAGATAGCCACAGTAGGCGTAATTAAATGTTGCATTCCCTTTGCAGGAAGCTGCTATCAACTCCAGGTTGATGTTCTAGGCAATTGCACGTTCAGTAGTTTGCCATTGCTTTCTGAACGAGAAAACGTTTAAGTCCAACTTAATGCCGGTGTTGGGGTTGAACTGTCTACCTCGCCATCAACTTGCCGAAATTACACGTAATAGCAGAGCAAGACACTAATGTGAATTCGCCACTCTAGATTGGGTTTTTGAATTATGAAAAGGCCCTCTTTAGAAATTGATGAGGTATTATGGGATGCCACAGAGAATTGTGAATTTAATAAAGGCAATATATAGAGGCCGGTCTCCGTAGCGAAGATGCTACGGACGCGGTTCGTAATCCCGTATACCAGCTTTCGTAACACAGCTGCGCGGGATTTGGCTGCTGACTGCGTTGCGTTGGTTTTGCGTTAGCATCGGTGTCGGTCGTTCGGAAAGCAATGGGGTAGAAATGCTGGTGTTGACTGCGATGTCCTGTAAAAAGGATATGCACAAAAAATATACACGACAGACAGACTTCTTCATGAGGGTAAACTAACAGATACATTTGAAACAAGAATATTGGGGTGTGAGGTGTATATCCTTTGTCACAATTATTATTCTTACTGACTATATATAGCCTGACTTTTAAAAGGCATTAATAGCTATTGCTATAAGTGCAATTCAATGGACTCTGACAGAGCAACAGAATTATATGGACATCGCCGACGTCGTTCATTACATTAAACACATATGACGTGGGGCCACAACAGTAGTATGTTATGTCCTAACTAAGTCGCATTTCAGGATTGACCTCTAAGGATTGGCCCCAATCCTTAGGATTAGGTTTAGGGTTAGGGGTTAGGGGTTAGGGTTAGGGGTTAGGGTTAGGGTTAGGGGTTAGGGTTAGGGGTTAGGTTTTTGTCTTCTCCTAATTATACTTTCCGGATTGACCTCGCTGGATTGACTCCAATCCAGCTCGGGCCCAGGGCGGTTTAGGTAGGGTTGGGTATCTAGGTCATATGTAAGGGTCGATAAATCTAATAGAAGACATGTTTTTCTAAGGGCAGATAACTGTGTGTGTGTGTAATATTTTAACTAATTGTAAAAAATAAAATTAAATTAAACAACAACCAAAGGCGCGCGGGGGGCAGACGCAGGAGCGAGCGCGGCGAATCGGAGCGGTCGACCCCCGTAAATCAGTGTCTTGTAGTACTCAAGTGGCCAGTCATTGCCGAGTGACCACAGGGCCGGTCAGTGACGAGTGCGGGTGGTGGAGCTAGATGGATCGAACCCTCGAGTCGCACCAGGTGTCATATGAAAATTGTAATAAGTAAAAAGGTTAATATGGCGTGTATATGCCCTGTAGTGGGTCGTAGTGGCTTATACACTATCATCATGTAGATTACACCTCTTCAAATGAAAACCTTAAAACAGTAAAGATGGCCGGTAGTAACGGTTGTAAGGGGTATGGCTTAGTGTTATTCATTGTTAAGGGGTTGGTGAGTGGTGATGTACCTATATAACAGTTCCCGAACACTATCATCAAACGGGTTACAACTCTTCACATGAAAACCTTAAAAAGTAAAGAGGGCTGATAGTAAATGTTGTAGTGGGTGTGGCTTAGTGATATTCGTTGATAAGGAGTAGGTGAGCGGAGAATTAGCTAGAGAAGTGCTTCTGAACATTTTAAAGGGGTGGGCGAGTGGCGAAGTGGCTAAATGAATGCGTCGGTTCCTTGCTAAGAGACAGAGGAGTTGCTAGATAAAGGCTCCAGGTCGTTGTTAAGGGGTTGGTGAGTGTAGAAATAGCTAGATAACTGCTTCTGATCCTTGTTAAGAGGTGGGCGAGGGACGGAGTGGTTAGATAATTACGCCCGTTCCTTGGTAAGAGCTAGGGTGATCGAGTGGAGAAGTGGGTAAATAAAGGTTGGGAGGTCTACCACTGGTAAATTCAACGCATAATGGCGGCGTCGGTCGTCAGAAGACCTAGGATAGTTTCATTATATGTCTATTGTAAAGGAGTCGACTGTTTATTATAACGGTTGTTACTATTATCTGTAGTTAAGGGGATGTAAATACTATCATCATACCGGTTACAACTCTTCAAATGAAAACCTTGAAAGTGTAAAGATGGCAGATGGTTTTAGTGGGTATGACTTTGTGATATTCATTGTTAAGGGGTGGGGTGAGTGTATGAGTAATTAGATAAACGCTTCTGAACACTATCATCGGGTTCGAATCCCAGTGGGGCGGTCTAGTGGTAGAAGAAATATTGATAATATCTGGTTACTTAGTTGTGATTTCGAGCTCTGGTGTTATTAACCCGGCTATGTTTAGAATAGGAAAGGTGGTGTGCTAGTTGCGGAGTATGTTTAGGGGGCCCCCAGAAACCGTGGAAGTGACAGGTTCAAAGCTCGAAACTTTGTCGTTAGTAAGATTTCCAGTCATCAATGTGTGGGTGTCTAGTTGATTATAGGGGTTAGGGTCTCTTTATCCGGCCTTGTTGCCGAGGCCACAAGACCCCGTTGATGAAAAAAACAAACAGCAGATATCACCCACGAGTTGTACCCACGAGTCACAAAATATAACCTAACTTAAAAATCAGAATATGATATAATCATAACCTCAACAGGTGTTGCCAAAAATCAATACACATGCTCATAACGGCTAATCCAGGGGCTTATCGTCGTCGTAATGACCAAGTCGGGTTAATAATATTTCTGATATCTCCGCCATTGCAAATAGTTTGCGATATTAATAAATGTTCATATAAAGGTTGGAAGGGGATTAAGGGATTAACACCTATTGTCGGGACATCCAATAAAAATCAATAACACAACCCTCGATTTTTCTCATAATTGCCGGTTGGGGATTATGGGTTAGGTGTACGTGTCCTTATGCAGTTAAAACAGGAGGTATAAGTAGGAGATATCACAAACAGTATCAGCATGTGCCACTCTGATCTTAAATAGCAGTAGTTCGTTATTCTTGTGACATTGACAACGCTTCAGGCTTGAAAAAGGATAGTTTACTATGTTATTAGGAGGTTATTAGGACCTGTATGTGAAGTTGATAAGGTCACCCCTGTCAGAGCATCGTAGTTGTGTTGTGAATTGTCGCCTATTACATCTGGGTGTAAAATAATCAAACATATTTCATATCAACTCAATATGCATACCTCTATATAGCTGCAATGCGAACTTGGCTAGAGTCTACTTTAATAAAGTATCATGTATCTGTGTATACGGGTGTACCACTGCCTATAGAGGTATGTAGTATTATCGGAAAGCGTCATTTACGTATAAATTATCAAAGTATGTTGCCTTACAGAGCTGGTATAGTATCTATGTGTCGGCTACGTTGTATGTTTTGTCATGTTGCCTTGTAGTATTTGGAGGGAGTTTCATGTGGGTGTCTAATGATTTAAAAAAAAAACGATGTCCCAGAATCCACGACGCCACTGGCATTAGAGGGATTTCAGCTTGTCTGCTCACTGACCTCGCTTCACAGTCAAACAAAAGTACAGGTTCTATGTAGCACTTAAACACTCCTTTTATTTCTCATTACAGTTGACAACTTTATATTAGTCAGTATGTTTTGCAACTTGCAAGACAACCTTCATCACAGTGATTCTTGTTCTAACGCTTTAAAGCCACCGCCCAGCAGACATTGTTGTCTTTCCTTGTAGGCTCACGGCTACTGCTTCACCGTTTCAAGCTCCATACCTCTACTCGTATGTATTAGTGTGGTAGAAGTAAAACAACATCTCACAAGATAGACATGTATTACCACAATGTATATGGACCTGTGAGAAACGGCTACATCCGGGCAAAGAGGGCGTTGTATCTGTCACATGCGTATGGATACAGCCGAGACACGTCGTTAAGAGGGATACTACAGACAAAAAAAAACGGTGTTCTGTTGGCGATCAAACACGGGGACCTAACTCGTGATGACCACCATGTACGGGAGTGATTCTTCCCCCTCGTCAACATGGCGCCGGAAGTTTAAAAGTGTCTCCCTTCTCTATCGTTTCTATGTCCGAGTCGTCATAGGGTCACCAAGTAACAGCAAAGAACACGAAACTTCTTATACCGAGGCCTCTATACACCACAAGGCAGTTTCGAATACAGTATACACACTATAACCAAGTCATCACCACTGTGTTCGACTAACCCATTCTCATAGACATAGAGGAGAGATGTGAGCACCGAGGCCAGTTGGGGCAGGTGTACCTTTTACTTAACAGCAATCGGGTCATACACAGACGAGTGTTTAGCTATTTTTATCACCTGTATAATATTACCTGTGAACACAACAAGCTTCCCCGGATCAATCTTAGGTGTCTCATATAACATGACATATCATGTACCCGCTGGCCTGACCAGCGCAGTTATCGCGGCTCAGAGCAGACATTTACACTTTCATTAACTCTTCTGCCAGGCCAAATGGGTCTTTGCATCTTTCCGCAGAAACCTATTTCCAATGACAATATGTTTTTCAATGTGTCGGCTCATTGCCACATTTCACATCCAGACAAAAGTACAGGTTTTATGTTCCACTCCAACAGTCAAATAAGAAAAATGTTAGCCAAATTATTAAAATGTTGGCCAAATATAGAAATATATCGACCAGACGTATAAAATATAGTAAAATTTGTTAGCCAAACTTATAAAACTCGTGGTCAATATAAGAAATATCTCAACCAAGCGGATAAGAAATAGGAAAAAGGCTAGTCAAACTAATGAAAATGTTGGCCAAATACAGAAATAGCTCGACCAACTTATAAAATGTAGGAAACAATTGTTAGCCAAACTGACAAAACTGTTAGCCAAAATAAGAAACGTCTCGACCAACTTATAAAATGTAGGAAAAATTGTTAGCCAAACTGACAAAACAGTTGGTCAAAATAAGAAACGTCTCGACTGACATTATAAAAAGTAGGAAAAATGGTAACCAAATTAATTAAAAAAGGTGTCCAAAATAGGAAATATCTCGACCAAACTTATGAAAAGTAGGAAAATTGTTCGTCAAATGTGACAAATATTGGGCAAGTAGGAAATCATGTTAGCCAAATAGGAAAAATATCGATCAAACTTATAGATGTCTCGTTCAAACTTATAAAATGTATGAACATTTGTTAGCCAAAGGTGAAAAATATTGGCCAAGTAAATAAATATCTCATCCGAATTTATAACAAGTAAGAAAACATGCTAGTAAAATCAAGAAATATGTCGACTGAAGTTATACAATAGGCGAAACGATGGACAAACTTATAAAGATGTCGACCTTTATAAGAAAATGTATTACCCAAATTAGGAAAAAAATATTGACCAAGTTTTGAAATATCTCGACCAAATTTACAAAAAGTAGGAAAATATGTCGACTAAAGTAGGAACATTTGTTAGCCAAAGATGAAAAATATTGGTCAAGTAAAGAAATATCGCATCCAAACTTTTAAAATGTAGGAAACTTTATTAACCAAATGTGACAAATATTGTCCAAGTAAAGACATATTTCAACTAATCTTATAAATATATCGTCCAAACTTATAAACTTTAGAAATATGTGTTAACCAAATGGGAAAAAATATTGGCCAAGTGGAGAAATATCTCAACCATACTTATGAAAAAGAGGAAAATGTGTTAACCTAATGAGAAAAATATCGCCCAATTGAAGAAAAAAGTTACACAAAACTTATAAAACTTAGGAAAATGTGTTAACCAAATGGGAAAAATATTGGCCAAGTGGAGAAATATCTCAACCATACTTATGAAAAAGAGGAAAATGTGTTAACCTAATGAGAAAAATATCGCCCAAGTGAAGAAAAAAGTTACATAAAACTTATAAAACTTAGAAAAATGTGTTAACCTAATGAGAAAAATATCGCCCAATTGAAGAAAAAAGTTACACAAAACTTATAAAACTTAGGAAAATGTGTTAACCTAATGAGAAAAATATCGCCCAATTGAAGAAAAAAGTTACACAAAACTTATAAAACTTAGGGAAATGTGTTAACCTAATGAGAAAAATATTGACCAAGTAAAGAAAAACGTTCACCAAACTTCTGAAAAGTAAGAAAATTTGTTAACCAAAAGGGAAAAATATATGGGCTAAACTATGAAATATGATGACCGAAGTTAGAAAATATGTTAACCAAATGGGGAAAAATGTTGGCCAAAACATGAAACATCTCGACCAAACTTATAAATATCTCGTGTAAACTTATAAAAAAGTAGGAACAAATATTGCTTCTGTAGTTATGTCAAACGTGTCTTGAACTTTTATCTGAACAGACATTTCACAAGACATAATCATCAACGTCAACACTTTCCCTCTTTTACATTACCGAAAGCTTCAACTTATCAGTCCAGAGTATCCACTAAAGAAGCACTTATGCATACTAATCACACATCTCTTCACACTCTTGGTTCTTTCTTTTCTAACACAAAATGCCTATGTCTTTCATAGATAGCTTCACAACTTTTCCATGTCGCACCACTAAGAACTCAAAACCTTCGTTGCACATGAGCTCTAATGAAACAGTCATAACAACATTTATGGCAATGCAATCTGTGGCTCCACCTGGGATAGTTTCAATATCATCTGAGTATTCGTCAGCAAAGATCCACTTCCCATGGCTGACATTTTAATTACAATTTAAAACTAATAAATCGCAATATTATTGCGCAAGATGTAAGCTTGATATGTGTCATATACCTAGCCTATACCTATACTTACCCTATATATGTATATTAAGTGAAGCGAGCAATAATATTGCGATTTATTAGTTTTAAATTGTAATTAAAATGTAATCACATAAATTTAACTTTTTCAGTTCTAACACTGGTTTGTATCTATGTCTCTTAAGAAAGAGATTGTTGTATAGTTAGGGTTAGGGTTAGGGTTTGGGTTAGGATTAGATGATGTATACTTAGGGTTAGGGTTAGTAAGAAAGTGTTTGTTGTGTTTGATGTCACTCTGGTAGTCCAAGGAATGCAACTCATTCGTCTCAATAACCCAAGCTCTGTTATTGTTTTTTCAAGTTCTGCCTAGGGGTGTTGGTCGATGACCATATTCGTTGTCTAGAATAGCGCCTAGTAGGTTAGGGGGCATATGATTTATCTCCACGAGGTTGGAAAATCTGCCTAGTCAGCAGAAAATCAGCTGTTCTGTAATCAAAGAGAATGTTAATGTTATTTGGTATGAAACGTTGAAAGTCGGTTAGACGATGTGGTAGAGGGTATTCAAGGGCTCAATAAGGCAGACGTGGCTTTAAGAAAGGTCGACTTCATAACAGACACTGTTGGTTGGTTGCAGACTTGCCGCTATTGCAGCTTTGAAATGACAAAGTGTGATAGAGGTGGACAAAGTAAGCAATGTTATGTTAGCTAGACTTCGAGAACACTCTTTGTATTGTTGAAAGATGGACCAATGGAAGGTTAGTGTAGCAGACATTGTGGTATAGAAAGTTGAAGATGTCAGCCATGGGAAGTGGATCTTTGCTGACGAATACTCAGATGATATTGAAACTATCCCAGGTGGAGCCACAGATTGCATTGCCATAAATGTTGTTATGACTGTTTCATTAGAGCTCATGTGCAACGAAGGTTTTGAGTTCTTAGTGGTGCGACATGGAAAAGTTGTGAAGCTATCTATGAAAGACATAGGCATTTTGTGTTAGAAAAGAAAGAACCAAGAGTGTGAAGAGATGTGTGATTAGTATGCATAAGTGCTTCTTTAGTGGATACTCTGGACTGATAAGTTGAAGCTTTCGGTAATGTAAAAGAGGGAAAGTGTTGACGTTGATGATTATGTCTTGTGAAATGTCTGTTCAGATAAAAGTTCAAGACACGTTTGACATAACTACAGAAGCAATATTTGTTCCTACTTTTTTTATAAGTTTACACGAGATATTTATAAGTTTGGTCGAGATGTTTCATGTTTTGGCCAACATTTTTCCCCATTTGGTTAACACATTTTCTAACTTCGGTCATCATATTTCATAGTTTAGCCCATATATTTTCCCCTTTTGGTTAACAAATTTTCTTACTTTTCAGAAGTTTGGTGAACGTTTTTCTTTACTTGGTCAATATTTTTCTCATTAGGTTAACACATTTCCCTAAGTTTTATAAGTTTTGTGTAACTTTTTTCTTCAATTGGGCGATATTTTTCTCATTAGGTTAACACATTTTCCTAAGTTTTATAAGTTTTGTGTAACTTTTTTCTTCAATTGGGCGATATTTTTCTCATTAGGTTAACACATTTTCCTAAGTTTTATAAGTTTTGTGTAACTTTTTTCTTCACTTGGGCGATATTTTTCTCATTAGGTTAACACATTTTCCTCTTTTTCATAAGTATGGTTGAGATATTTCTCCACTTGGCCAATATTTTTCCCTTTGGTTAACACATTTTCCCAAGTTTTATAAGTTTTGTGTAACTTTTTTCTTCAATTGGGCGATATTTTTCTCATTAGGTTAACACATTTTCCTAAGTTTTATAAGTTTTGTGTAACTTTTTTCTTCACTTGGGCGATATTTTTCTCATTAGGTTAACACATTTTCCTCTTTTTCATAAGTATGGTTGAGATATTTCTCCACTTGGCCAATATTTTTCCCATTTGGTTAACACATTTTCCTAAAGTTTATAAGTTTGGACGATATATTTATAAGATTAGTTGAAATATGTCTTTACTTGGACAATATTTGTCACATTTGGTTAATAAAGTTTCCTACATTTTAAAAGTTTGGATGCGATATTTCTTTACTTGACCAATATTTTTCATCTTTGGCTAACAAATGTTCCTACTTTAGTCGACATATTTTCCTACTTTTTGTAAATTTGGTCGAGATATTTCAAAACTTGGTCAATATTTTTTTCCTAATTTGGGTAATACATTTTCTTATAAAGGTCGACATCTTTATAAGTTTGTCCATCGTTTCGCCTATTGTATAACTTCAGTCGACATATTTCTTGATTTTACTAGCATGTTTTCTTACTTGTTATAAATTCGGATGAGATATTTATTTACTTGGCCAATATTTTTCACCTTTGGCTAACAAATGTTCATACATTTTATAAGTTTGAACGAGACATCTATAAGTTTGATCGATATTTTTCCTATTTGGCTAACATGATTTCCTACTTGCCCAATATTTGTCACATTTGACGAACAATTTTCCTACTTTTCATAAGTTTGGTCGAGATATTTCCTATTTTGGACACCTTTTTTAATTAATTTGGTTACCATTTTTCCTACTTTTTATAATGTCAGTCGAGACATTTCTTATTTTGACCAACTGTTTTGTCAGTTTGGCTAACAGTTTTTCCTACATTTTATAAGTTGGTCGAGACGTTTCTTATTTTGGCTAACAGTTTTGTCAGTTTGGCTAACAATTTTTTCCTACATTTTATAAGTTGGTCGAGCTATTTCTGTATTTGGCCAACATTTTCATTAGTTTGACTAGCCTTTTTCCTATTTCTTATACGCTTGGTTGAGATATTTCTTATATTGACCTCGAGTTTTATAAGTTTGGCTAACAAATTTTACTATATTTTATACGTCTGGTCGATATATTTCTATATTTGGCCAACATTTTAATAATTTGGCTAACATTTTTCTTATTTGACTGTTGGAGTGGAACATAAAACCTGTACTTTTGTCTGGATGTGAAATGTGGCAATGAGCCGACACATTGAAAAACATATATTGTCATTGGAAATAGGTTTCTGCGGAAAGATGCAAAGACCCATTTGGCCAGGCAGAAGAGTTAATGAAAGTGTAAATGTCTGCTCTGAGCCGCGATAACTGCGCTGGTCAGGCCAGCGGGTACATGATATGTCATGTTATATGAGACACCTAAGATTGATCCGGGGAAGCTTGTTGTGTTCACAGGTAATATTATACAGGTGATAAAAATAGCTAAACACTCGTCTGTGTATGACCCGATTGCTGTTAAGTAAAAGGTACACCTGCCCCAACTGGCCTCGGTGCTCACATCTCTCCTCTATGTCTATGAGAATGGGTTAGTCGAACACAGTGATGACTTGGTTATAGTTGTGTATACTGTATTCGAAACTGCCTTGTGGTGTATAGAGGCCTCGGTATAAGTAGTTTCGTGTTCTTTGCTGTTACTTGGTGACCCTATGACGACTCGGACATAGAAACGATAGAGAAGGGAGACACTTTTAAACTTCCGGCGCCATGTTGACGAGGGGGAAGAATCACTCCCGTACGTGGTGGTCATCACGAGTTAGGTCCCCTGGTTTGATCGCCAACAGAACACCGTTTTTTTTGTCTGTAGTATCCCTCTTAACGACGTGTCTCGGCTGTATCCATACGCATGTGACAGATACAACGCCCTCTTTGCCCGGATGTAGCCGTTTCTCACAGGTCCATATACATTGTGGTAATACATGTCTATCTTGTGAGATGTTGTTTTACTTCTACCACACTAATACATACGAGTAGAGGTATGGAGCTTGAAACGGTGAAGCAGTAGCCGTGAGCCTACAAGGAAAGACAACAATGTCTGCTGGGCGGTGGCTTTAAAGCGTTAGAACAAGAATCACTGTGATGAAGGTTGTCTTGCAAGTTGCAAAACATACTGACTAATATAAAGTTGTCAACTGTAATGAGAAATAAAAGGAGTGTTTAAGTGCTACATAGAACCTGTACTTTTGTATGACTGTGAAGCGAGGTCAGTGAGCAGACAAGCTGAAATCCCTCTAATGCCAGTGGCGTCGTGGATTCTGAGAATCGTTTTTTTTTTTAAATCATTAGTCACCCACAAGAAACTCCCTCCAAATACCACAAGGCAACATGACAAAACATACAACGTAGCCGACACATAGATACTATACCAGCTCTGTAAGGCAACATACTTTGATAATTTATACGTAAATGACGCTTTCCAATAATACTACATACCTCTATAGGCAGTGGTACACCCGTATACACAGATACATGATACTTTATTAAAGTAGACTCTAGCCAAGTTCGCATTGCAGCTATATAGAGGTATGCATATTGAGTTGATATGAAATATGTTTGATTATTTTACACCCAGATGTAATAGGCGACAATTCACAACACAGCTACGATGCACTGACAGGGGTGACCTTATCAACTTCACATACAGGTCCTAATAACCTCCTAATAACATAGTAAACTATCCTTATTCAAGCCTGAAGCGTTGTCAATGTCACAAGAATAACGAACTACTGCTATTTAAGATCAGAGTGGCACATGCTGATACTGTTTGTGATATCTCCTACTTATACCTCATGTTTTAACTGCATAAGGACACGTACACCTAACCCATAATCCCCAACCGGCAATTATGAGAAAAATCGAGGGTTGTGTTATTGATTTTTATTGGATGTCCCGACAATAGGTGTTAATCCCTTAATCCCCTTCCAACCTTTATATGAACATTTATTAATATCGCAAACTATTTGCAATGGCGGAGATATCAGAAATATTATTAACCCGACTTGGTCATTACGACGACGATAAGCCCCTGGATTAGCCGTTATGAGCATGTGTATTGATTTTTGGCAACACCTGTTGAGGTTATGATTATATCATATTCTGATTTTTAAGTTAGGTTATATTTTGTGACTCGTGGGTACAATGGTGATATCTGCTGTTTGTGTTTTTCATCAACGGGGTCTTGTGGCCTCGGCAACAAGGCCGGACAAAGAGATCCTAACCCCTATAATCAACTAGACACCCACACATTGATGACTGGAAATCTTGCTAACGACAAAGTTTCGAGCTTTGAACCTGCCACTTCCACGGTTTCTGGGGGCCCCCTAAACATACTCCGCAACTAGCACACCACCTCTCCTATTCTAAACATAGCCGGGTTAATAACACCAGAGCTCGAAATCACAACTAAGTAACCAGATATTATCAATATTTCTTCTACCACTAGGCCGCCCCACTGGGATTCGAACCCGATGATAGTGTTCAGAAGCGTTTATCTAATTACTCATACACTCACCCCACCCCTTAACAATGAATATCACAAAGTCATACCCACTAAAACCATCTGCCATCTTTACACTTTCAAGGTTTTCATTTGAAGAGTTGTAACCGGTATGATGATAGTATTTACATCCCCTTAACTACAGATAATAGTAACCACCGTTATAATAAACAGTCGACTCCTTTACAATAGACATATAATGAAACTATCCTAGGTCTTCTGACGACCGACGCCGCCATTATGCGTTGAATTTACCAGTGGTAGACCTCCCAACCTTTATTTACCCACTTCTCCACTCGATCACCCTAGCTCTTACCAAGGAACGGGGGTAATTATCTAACCACTCCGTCCCTCGCCCACCTCTTAACAAGAATCAGAAGCAGTTATCTAGCTATTTCTACACTCACCAACCCCTTAACAACGACCTGGAGCCTTTATCTAGCAACTCCTCTGTCTCTTAGCAAGGAACCGACGCATTCATTTAGCCACTTCGCCACTCGCCCACCCCTTTAAAATGTTCAGAAGCACTTCTCTAGCTAATTCTCCGCTCACCTACTCCTTATCAACGAATATCACTAAGCCACACCCACTACAACATTTACTATCAGCCCTCTTTACTTTTTAAGGTTTTCATGTGAAGAGTTGTAACCCGTTTGATGATAGTGTTCGGGAACTGTTATATAGGTACATCACCACTCACCAACCCCTTAACAATGAATAACACTAAGCCATACCCCTTACAACCGTTACTACCGGCCATCTTTACTGTTTTAAGGTTTTCATTTGAAGAGGTGTAATCTACATGATGATAGTGTATAAGCCACTACGACCCACTACAGGGCATATACACGCCATATTAACCTTTTTACTTATTACAATTTTCATATGACACCTGGTGCGCCTCGAGGGTTCGATCCATCTAGCTCCACCACCCGCACTCGTCACTGACCGGCCCTGTGGTCACTCGGCAATGACTGGCCACTTGAGTACTACAAGACACTGATTTACGGGGGTCGACCGCTCCGATTCGCCGCGCTCGCTCCTGCGTCTGCCCCCCGCGCGCCTTTGGTTGTTGTTTAATTTAATTTTATTTTTTACAATTAGTTAAAATATTACACACACACACAGTTATCTGCCCTTAGAAAAACATGTCTTCTATTAGATTTATCGACCCTTACATATGACCTAGATACCCAACCCTACCTAAACCGCCCTGGGCCCGAGCTGGATTGGAGTCAATCCAGCGAGGTCAATCCGGAAAGTATAATTAGGAGAAGACAAAAACCCTAACCCCTAACCCTAACCCCGAACCCTAACCCTAACCCCTAACCCTAACCCCTAACCCCTAACCCTAACCCCTAACCCTAAACCTAATCCTAAGGATTGGGGCCAATCCTTAGAGGTCAATCCTGAAATGCGACTTAGTTAGGACATAACATACTACTCACAACAATTAGACCTAAAATCTTTAGGGAAGAGACAACAATAATGAGAAAATAACAATGCAATCTCTTTGAACGAAACGACACATTTGGGGATGGAACCATATACCTACCTTGGGTCAGGATCCCGACAAGATATTCTGGCTGAGTACACAATATGTACTTGGTGGCGTAACATTCAAAATTGTATGTCTTTTAAACATTGTAACTGGGCCTTTGTTTATGGAGAACTTCAATTCTCCTTCAAGCTACAATACATTTTAACCACAGATCATCATTACGTACGCATTAAGCTAGTAAGTAAGTTAAGTAATTAAGTAAGTAAGTAAGTATGTATGCGAGTAAGTAAGTAAGTAAGTAAGTAAGTAAGTAATTAAGTAAGTAAGTAAGTAAGTAAGTAAGTAAGTAAGTACTTAAATAAGCAATGAAGGAAGGAAAGATGATAGGAGGGAAGGAAGGAGGGAAGGAAGGAGGGAAGTAAGTCATCATCATCATCAAGTGCCGTGCCGGCTGGCGTAGGCGTTCATGGCTCTCCATAGATCTCGGTCTTTGGTTTTCTGGATCAACTCTGGTGCTGATATTCCTCCATGCCACCGTCTCAATCCATCCAGCATCACTTCTCTTGGTCTACCTCTGCCTCTCTTCCCCTCGATCTTTCCAGTTGTTACGATGTTCTCCAATGTCTCTCTTCTCATCACGTGACCGAAGAAAGATGTTTGTCTCTGTCTTATTGTTGTATATAATGTTCTAGTTTCATTAGCCTGTTTCAGGCAGTCGTCGTTAGTTACTCTGGCAGTCCAAGGAATTCGCAACATTCGTCTCAGGAACCACATCTCTGTTGCTTCTAATTTCTTCTTAATTTGTTCATTTACGTTCCAAGATTCACTGCCATACAGCAAAACTGGTTCTACATAGCATTTCAGCACTCTCTTTCTTACATTCAGTGATAGTGACCTATTGCATAAAATACTCTTCATTTTCTGAAAAGCGGCTTTTGCCTGCCCTATTCTACTCCTAATCTCTGTTGTACATCTTCCATCTGATGTTATAAATGCCCCTAGGTATCTAAAATTATCAACTTGGTTAAGGATTTTCCCTTCTATTTCTATGTCATATTTTGGTGTCACCATTTTCTTTGATATTACCATTGTTACTGTTTTCTTGATATTCAAGGAGAGTCCTTTCCTTGCACTCTCTGTTACTACAACGTCTAATAATTGTTGTAGGTCTGTTGAATTATCCGCCACCAATACTGTGTCATCTGCATAGCGTATATTATTTATATTATAACCTCCAACTAGTATTCCTGGCATCTCTTTGATCTCTCTCATTATTACTTCGCTATACAGGGAGAAAAGATCTGGTGACAAGACACACCCTTGTCGTACTCCTAGCTTTATCCGTTCGTAACTACCCTCTTTATTTCCCATTTTAATTGCTGCTACTTGGTTCCAGTAAACATTCTTTATTATTCTTAAATCTTTTCCATCGATGTTGATATCTTCCAACATTTTAATCAGTTCATCATGTTTTACTTTATCAAATGCCTTAGTATAATCTATGAAGCACAAATATATGTCTCTCTGTTTCTCTATTGACCTTTCTATTAGTGTACGTAATGTATAAATTGCATTGTTTGTGCCCTTTCCTTCCACAAATCCATACTGTTCTTCACTAATTTCCATTTTTATTTTCTTTTTGATTCTTCTCATTATGATTCTGAGTAGAAGCTTAGTAATATGGTTTATAAGGTTAATTGTACGAAAATCTTCACAATCAATTGCTCCTGGTCTTTTTGGTATAGCTGTAAATAAAGATTTCAGCATATCACTGGGTAAATATCCACTGCTGTAAATATCATTCAACATTTTGGTTAATATATCTACTCCAAATTCTCCCAATACTTCTAATTCTTCTATTGTGATTTCATCTGGCCCAGCTGTTTTTCCTTTCTTCATACGTTTCATAGCGTTAGCGACTTCTTCTTTCAGAATAGGTGGACCTTCTAAGTTACTATCTTCTGTTAATTCTCCCCTTTCTCCTTCATATAATTCTCTTATATACTCATTCCACCTCTTCATTATAGCATCTTCCTCTAATATTATCTTTCCTGTTTTTGATTTCAAACACCCTGTATTTATTCTTATTTTTCTTCCTGTAAGCTCACTCATTTTTCTGTGCATATTTTTTTTATCTTTAATGGAATTTAATTCAATTTTTTTGCATTGCTCGTTTAACCAACTTTCTTTAGCCTTCCCACATTTATCTTTTATTTCTTTATTTATCTTAGCGTATTCTTGTTTGTCATTTTTACTCTGTTTTCTTTTGTCCATCAGATTTAAGATATCTTCATTCATCCATTTTTTCTTAGCTATTTTGCCTCTCTCCGGTAATACTGCTTTGCTAGTTTGATGAATGGAGTCCCTTAACATTTCCCATTGTTCATCTATACTCTGTATTTTAGTTATTGCATTGTACCTATTTTTCACAGTCACTCTGTATTGTTCTTGCATTTCTTTATCTATTTTCAGAACCTCTTTATTAAGTCTCATGTTCTTAACCATTTTTTTCCCTCTCTTTAATCTTACTTTTATTTGTCCACATAGTGGTACATGATCACTATTACAGTCAGCACCAGGCATTGTCTTTACATTAATTAAAGCATTTCTAAATCTTTTATTAATTAGTATGTAGTCAATTTGGTTTGCGTATTTTCTTATCAGGGCTTATCCATGTGTACAGTCGTCTTTTATGGTGTTTAAACCATGTGTTTCCAATTATCATCTCATTGATATTTGCCCATTCTATTAGCATTTCCCCTCTTTCATTTCTTGTACCTAAACCATAATTCCCCACTACATCCTCCATTTTTCCCTTTCCTACTTTTGCATTAAAATCACCAAGTATTATTTTTATTTCTTGTGATCCAATTTGAGCCATCGCCATTTCTATTTCCTCGTAAAAGTGTTGTATTTCTTCATCACTACTGCTAGCTGTTGGTGCATATACTTGTATAATATTTATGTCTATTGGTTTGCCTTTGATTTTTACCATAATAACTCTATCTGAAATACACCAGTATCCATTAATTGACTTGGCTGTTTTTTCGTAAGTAAAAATGAAGTAAGTAAGTAAGTAAAATATGTAAATCAGTAAGTAAGGAAGGAAATAAGAAATGAGGGAGGGAAGGAAGGAGAGACGTAGAGAAGGAAGGCGGGAAGGAGAGAGGGAAGTAGGTAAGTTAAGTAAGTAAGTAATTAAGTAAGGCAGGAAGGATGGAAGGAAGGAGGGAAGGAGAGAGGGGAGTAGGTAAGTTATGTAAGTAATTAAGTAAGGCAGGAAGGATGGAAGGAAGGAGGGAAGGAAGAATTTCCTAGAACTCCGTGGTGAAGGAGTTACGGGCGCAGTTGGTAATCCCGCATACCGCGTTCGAAACACAGCCGTGGGCGATTTGGAAGCAGACCGCCTTGCGTTTTTTTTTTTAATGAAATGGTATGGGTTCCCGTCGTCCAGAAAGCAATGGCAAACTACTGAACGTAAACTTGCCAAGGAATCAAGAACAGCCAACAAATGCTGGGGTTGACTGCTACGTTCTGTAAAGGATGTACAATTAATATTTTGCAAACTACTGAACGTAAACTTGCCCACGAATCACCAAAAGCCAAAAATGCTGGGGTTGACTGCTGCGTCATGTAAAGCATATGCAACTAACTAACCCATTATAGACTGGGGAGACCTGGGGGACCAGGGCAATAGTAAAACTCCACCTCGATGAGAATTCGAACTCATGACCGCAATGTCTGTCAGGCAAATGCGCTAGCCACTGGGCCACCGTGACTCCCATGTGAAGGATGTGGGCTAGCCACTGGGCCACCGTGACTCCCATGTGAAGGATGTGCGCTAGCCACTGGGCCACCGTGACTCCCATGTGAAGGATGTGGGCTAGCCACTGGGCCACCGTGACTCCCATGTGAAGGATGTGGGCTAGCCACTGGGCCACCGTGACTCCCATGTGAAGGAAGTGGGCTAGCCACTGGTCCACCGTGATTCCCATGTGAAAGATGTGGGCTAGCCACTGGGCCAATGTGACTCCCATGTGAAGGATGTGCGCTAGCCACTGGGCCACCGTGACTCCCATGTGAAGGATGTGGGCTAGCCACTGGGCCACCGTGACTCCCATGTGAAGGATGTGCGCTAGCCACTGGGCCACCGTGACTCCCATGTGAAGGATGTGGGCTAGCCACTGGGCCACCGTGACTCCCATGTGAAAGATGTGGGCTAGCCACTGGGCCACCGTGACTCCCATGTGAAGGATGTGCGCTAGCCACTGGGCCACCGTGACTCCCATGTGAAGGATGTGCGCTAGCCACTGGGCCACCGTGACTCCCATGTGAAGGATATGCGCTAGCCACTGGGCCACCGTGACTCCCATGTGAAGGATGTGGGCTAGCCACTGGGCCACCGTGACTCCCATGTGAAGGATGTGGGCTAGCCACTGGGCCACCGTGACTCCCATTTGAAGGATGTGGGCTAGCCAATGGGCCACCGTGACTCCCATTTGAAGGATGTGGGCTAGCCACTGGGCCACCGTGACTCCCATTTGAAGGATGTGGGCTAGCCACTGGGCCACTGTGACTCCCATTTGAAGGATGTGGGCTAGCCACTGGGCCACCGTGACTCCCATTTGAAGGATGTGGGCTAGCCACTGGGCCACCGTGACTCCCATTTGAAGGATGTGGGCTAGCCACTGGGCCACCGTGACTCCCATTTGAAGGATGTGGGAGCAATTGTTTTCGTTCGCTGTCAGTGAACTTGAGCGCAGTCCATGCTGGACTGATTTTTGCGGGTGGGCTAGCTTTTCCTGTGACCAGTGTCCCGCTCCATCAGGCGAACCCACTCCGACTGTTGAGGTAGTTGTAATTTACGTCCCCATGTCAAGGACGAGAAATAAACAGTTTAGTCCAACTGACCAGCGTAGGAGTTGAACCCGCTACCTGGGCATCAGCAGACCGGAAGTTTATGAGTGGGCGCTTTTATCCATATGGTCATGCTGACCATGGGTGCAAACAAACAGCTAAAATTAGTTTTCACAAAAGACCATCTAAATTGAACTGGATGGCGTGAATTCAACTCTTGCCATCTGTTATTTTCTATGGAGAATACGTCAATAGGTGTTAAAACCGTTTCCCCAATAACATCAGTTCTTTATCAACTAATGCCACATCGTGTCCATTGTCTTCTTCTTTTTTTGGGCGAATAGTTGATTGTCCGCCTGTCCCATCATTTGAATCTTTCTCTTATGAATAGTAGTCGACCCTCCCACACATCACACTCTCAAGGGCTAGATTTCCGTTCTCTGTTTGGCAAACATTGCTATCATCATGTGCCCAGTCGGCTTAGGTCTTCATGCGTCTCTAGAGATCTCGGTCAATGATGTTCATGTTCAACTCTGGTGATGATATTCCTCCATGATACCAAGTCCACCCAGTATCATTTCTCTGTTTGCATATAGTCGCAACCCAAAATGGGCACCAAGTAATGTCATGGGAAGTAAAGATGGCCGCCATGATATTGACCACATCACTCACCAAATGCCGATTGATTTATACAAATATAGGTCTGGCACCATTAGATTAATACGCGCAAGCGCATTTTCCATATCACTCAACAAGTGAGATGCATTACATCACCGTTTCCTACCACATCAATGAACCAATATACCACAGATCTCTATTTTCCACAGCACTCTGATAAACAATTTAGTATCTTCTCCCTATTTGTCTCTTCTACTCCCAACATTTCCGTTTGTTGAATTGTCCTAAAACTTCTTTATGAAACAAACATACCGAAAGTCTTATGCTTATGTCAATATCAGTCTGCCTTTGTAAATGTCTCTCATATTGTAATTTATTATTCTTATTCTTTTCTGTAGTTAAGATACTCAGCAATCTATGAAGAAATTCGTCTTAGTGGGCTTTACGTATTTCTAATCTTCGCGCTCAGTCTCAACGATTCTTGACTTACCTCTCTATGTAAACACATCTTCTTTTCGTTACCATCCTACTGGTGCATACCCGTTCAACCAACTCACAACCAAGCCGTTCTGACTTGCACTATTTTCTGCATTCCTATCCATGTAATCCACATATTATCTATCGCTGTCTCAACTTCTTTTTTCTATAAAAAGCCATTACGACAGTCCTTCGATCCAAAAATACTCAGAGATACATTCGAACTGGTGGAATTATTGGATACTATGGACATAAATGTTGTGTTGTTTGTCCATCAAGAATGATGATGATCATTCATTTCATCCAGTGGGGTTGAAAGTATGAAGCCGTGAGTTCTAAGATGGCTGATAAGGCCTATTTTGGCTCTAAATGTTATTTGACAATGTGGACAAAGAATGTTTGACGTTTCTGGAGGAGGATTTCCTGCTGTGGTTTTTCTGTCCTGCCTTTTCTTCACAGCTCTTGCAGTCCTGCTTGCCTCACACGTGACTGCACCCTTGCGTAATGATGCACGCCACGAATTTCGGTCTCTGGCTGCAGTCTCCCAGGTGTCATTATGAATTCCAAAAGCATTCAGTGAGATTTTCAGAGTGCCTTGGAAGCGTTTACCACAACGCAACTCGCTGTAAAAATATTCGTTTAGGGAGCCTGTGATCTGGCATGCAAGTTAAGTGACCAGCCCAGCGAATATGATTATTCATTAATATAGTGTGGATACTGGGCATGGACGCTTTTTCTAGGACTTCAGTGTCTGGGATCTTGTCTTGCCATTCAATCTTCAGTAGCTTCCTAAGGCAGACTGTGTGGAAGTGGTTTAATTTCCTAGCGTGCCGCTGATAAACAGTCCAGGTTTCACAAGCATATAGCATTGTGTATAACACAACTGCTTTGTAGACTTTCAGCTTTGTTTGCAGGCTTATTCCATTTCTGTCCCATACATTCTTGTACAGTCTACCAAAGGCCGCGCTGGCCTTGGAGATTTTTGCATTCACTTCGTCATCAATTGTGGCAGCTTGTGACACAGTGCTGCCAAGATAGGTTAAATTGTCCACAACAGACATAAATAATAAACACATGGCATCCATGGATATAACCTCCCTATTAACCAACGTTCCATTAGAAAAGACAGTGAAAATAATAAAGGAACGCATTAAAGACAAACAACTAAAACTAGGCATACCAACATCTATTCTGGAGAGGCTGCTACCACTATGTACCGCCGACATAAAATTAAATTTTCTGACAAAGTCATACCGCCAGATTGACGGAGTGGCCATGGGGAGTCCTCTTGGTCCAATTCTAGCGGACATCTTTATGACACATTTAGAAGAAAAGAGATCCTCAGAAATTAACAACTTGGTCTTCTACCGTCGTTATGCGGACGATATATTAATTATCACCACAGACGAGCTACAAGCAACATCGTTCCAGGCCATAATGAACACGACGCATAAAAACATCTCTCTATCTATGGAACACGAACACAACGAAGCGTTGCCGTTCCTAGATATTCTAATGGGGTGTAGAAAAGACGGCACAATTTAAAGATCGGTGTACCGCAAAGAAACATGGACTAGCCAATACCTAAATTTTTAGTGCTTCACACCTGTCCAGTACAAACGGGGCTTAGTACGGACCCTGTTTGATCGTGCTAGAAAGATATGCACCCAGGACACACTGACAAAGGAATTTGAAACTTTGAAGAATGACTTAAACCTGAATGGGTACTCCACAGGAATTATAAAGAGTCACTGCCAACAGCCCAAACCAAAACCAGACAAAACTACAGTCCCTAAACTGAAGGCATTCATCCAGCTAACCTTTCGAGGGGATGAAGTAATGCAACGTCTACAAGACCGGCTCACTACAGCAGTAGGCCGAACATTCTGTGCTGCTACTCCAGTCATTAAGTATAGAACCACACCGATTCCCACACCAGCAGTAGAAGTGCCTGTTCCTCTGTACGCCAAAACAATTGTATTTACCAATTCACATGTAGGTGCCAGGCTTCCTGCATCGGCAGAACAGAGCGGCGTCTGAACAAAAGAGTGTCAGAACACATACCTCAATGGGTCGACAAGATACGACACACAGGCGGTGCGAGCCTAATGGGGCCGACACACCGGAAGCTTCTCGCGTCATCAATTGCTAGACACATTCTCGAAAGCGGCCATGTTATTTACAGAGACGTTGCCTTTCGCGTTTGTTGTTTAACACACAAAATACTCGCTTGTTAAAGTTTACAGAAGCAATGATGATCAATCAACGCAAGCCAGATTTGTGCAAACAGAAAGACATGTTAGTCAGCTTTAAATTAGCGTGGTAGACAATTGACATTACCATGTGAACATGTTTATAATGTAACTTGAAGGATTTATCTAGTTAATTTACTTTATGTTGTGTGAATTCTGCAGTATGTACCTGATGAGATGCAGCGAAATATGCCAGGCCATAAATCGTGCAATCTATTGTTTGTGTCTTCGCTATTCAAAATCTTCTCTGTATGTTTTTATGACCTCCTATGTTTCGTCTGCCCTATGGGTTTCAGAATAACGACTTTCTAGCTATACTATTGCCAGGTTTTCTCTGTGTAAGTCCTCCCCAGCCAGCACCAGCGTTTTTTTCCCCTACCACTTGATCCTTTGCAAGCTGTTTAGTTCTATCCCCAAGCTCGACATTATGAAACTATCATTGTAATTTAATCCTAATATTCCACACAGACACTTGTTAATGAATGTTTGTAGTATATTAGTAATTCTTTTAGTCGTTCTCATTTTCTTTATAGTATTAAATATGTATGAGTCCAGCTGACTGGTTGACGTTCATGACTAACCTATTTAAAACAAGGCCACATACATTTTCCACCATAGATTCGGACCTGAATTGACGCCAACGAAGAAGGAACAAAGAGTAGCGGAAATAAATTGGTGACTTCACACACAATCATCGTGTTTCCCACTTCTATGATATTTTCTGCTATGTGGCTACCTTTCTTTATCATATGTATATCTATTATAATGACATATGATCAAAGTTGTACGTTACTTATATTATTTAATGGAATTCAATTCGTCCTCAGGTACCTTCATGTCTTCCTGGACCTGCCTCTGCGGCTGCAAGACGAAACTGGGCAAGCCAGCAAAGGCCTTCGGCTTGAATATATTGTCAGCCATTCTTCAGATGGTCTCCTTCGTGGTCATTGTAGGATGGGTGTGGTCGATAATTTGGGGCATGCATTTTGTACAAATTGCTAGTAAGTATGCAGTGGAAACTTAGATATATAATATAAGCCGCTGTAGTAAAATGCTTAATGCGCTTGCTTGCCAAAACAGCAATCAGTGTTCAATTCTCAGCGGTCATCGTTAGTTTTGTCCCGACCAATACGGCTCTGGGATCGAAACAGTTTCATAACAATGGGCACTAGATAAATTTGAGAATTTTATGGCAATTATCTGGGAAAGAAAGGTGGCGAGAAACGCAACTAGCAGTCTCATCTCATATGTTATGGCCTAGAACATGTGAGGACCTAACACTTTGTATTTCAATAGCAGTGTCTGCTAGAGCTAACTTTACCATTTATTATATTTTTTTTTTATGGTTGAGGGGCCCGCGTGGTAGGATGGCAATCTCCCGTGTTCGTTTCTCTTGAGAAGTCCCCTAAACATATTATGAGTTAGTGAGTATACACTTAAACCACATTTTACTGGCTTCAGCGCTATATTTTCCGTTAAATTAATGCCTCTCGATCTGTCTTCTGTGTTCTTCTCTCTTGTCTTTGACAATACAAATCAGTCGTTTCTATTCATACACGCACAAACATTCACCTCTACTAGATATTAACAACACCACACTTCACCGTCGTTACAGTATGGATTGGGAATGCTCGCGGTCTCAAAGGGTCAGTTAGTGAAACTAGAGCGCATACAGAATAATACATACCATGATGGTTATTCTGGGATGTACAAGAAACACTCCAATAGTGTAATTGCGATACATCCTGGCGTTGCTGACCATTGCGGACAGACTCATGGTGTTGCAGGCAAGGTCATACCTCAAGGCAGCTGATGATAAGGAACACCTCCTGCATGATTCCCTGGATGCAGTCAAGGGTCACAAGCTGCTAACAGGAAGATCATGGATGGCTCATGCAGAAGATACCATTAGAGAAGTGTGCACACCTGAGTAGATTGGCAGAGGCAAGGAGTGGGTCAAAGTACCGAATAGAAATTCACACTGGGCCGTGAGTGTTAGGAGTGGCCAGCACGCGCCCAGGAAGATGAAATCCAGCAATTATTTCATGACTACTCTCGCCCTGGCGATGTGATTATCTATACCGATGGCTCTGTGTTAAGAGGCGAAAAAGTGCCTGGGGATTCATAGCAAAAGAAAATGATCGATGTCTAGTAAAGGAGTTCTTGACTATGACACCACAACCTCATGTCTTTGAATGGAGGCGGAGACGGTTACTGTAGCTTTCCGCTAGTTGGAGAATAAACTTTATACACATGTTGTGATTGTAACTGATTTACAAAGCATGCTGGCAAAGGTGAAGACTGTCAAGCTTCGTGCATAATGGCTTGCACGGATTAAAACATCGCGGGTTGTGAGCATTCGCTGGATTTCTCTTTCCCCCCCCCCCCCCCCCCCCAGGACACGCTGGTGTGGGAAAATGTAATTAATTCAGAAAAACAGATGAACTATCATGGTCTAGAGAGAATGCAGCAGCAAGAGGTGTTTAGAGTATCTGGCCGACATTCGTCACTCATAGGTAAAGCAAGATGGACAAATAATCATATTGTAACGGGCACCATTAGTATTGGAACTCTACACTGGCTGTTGAAGATGAAGACTGAGCGCTTATTTGAATGCCCTGAGTGCAATAATGTCGGTTCTTAACTGAACTCAACACCTTGCAAGGGACAGCACCGCACATTTTATGAACCACTGCCTAAGATTAAAGAGTATTTTTTGTTTGTTTGTTGCATTTCCTTTACCTGACGTTGCAATAAACACCAGCATATTTCAGCTGTTGTTGATGTACTAGGCAAAATTACGCTCAGTAGTTTGCCATTGCTTTCTGAGCGACCGGCTCACATACCCCCGTAAGTAACCAACGCGGCGCGATCCGCTAGATTCAAGAGTATATAGAGCAATTTGTTCAATATGGAAGAATTCGATTTGTTATAAAAGGTGTTAGTTAGCAAGATACCATATATTAAGTCCAGATAACTAATCTTCTTGGGTGACGAAAAAGAGGAGGTCCTGTTTGCAACTTATACACTTAAAAATTACACGCCTGCTGGACATTGTAAAGAGTATGCCCAAGTCCAGAGCTGTGAAACAATTGTTAGGAATGAAAACCTACCAACGGCTACATAGAGCCTCTTACCTTGAATGGAATCTGTCTAGAGCAGTGGTTCTCAACCTTTTTTGGCCCTAGCCCCCTTTACCATATGTTCAGAACGTCACCCCCCCCCCTTTCGAATTTACTCCCTATAAACCATTACACAGTATACATACAAATCGAAGCTAAGTTTAATAACACATAGTCTAGACATCTACATATCACGTGATTTGCGTGCCTACTTACGTTATAAAACGAATTTCATTAGGGCGAGAAGTACAGAACCGTAAAATTTAGAAGGAAAAATAATATCAAGTAACTGGCTCTTGTATTAATGCGATCTTGAAATAATCTTAATCCCCCCCTGGAATCCCTAAGATTCCCCCTGACGGGGGGGGGGGATTCCCCACCGGTTGAGAACCACTGGTCTAGAGGTAGCAGACGCGGCACAAGCACATGGAATTCATGCCGAAGTTAAATACACTGACATTAAAGGTGAATAAAAAGGTGTGATTCACTCCACTCGAACGACGACCAAAGAAGAAGAGGATGGCACTATGACATGAGAAAGGGTAATTTTACCTTTGTTATCCAAACCCCCGAGGATTATATTGAAACAACTACCCTGCTTGTGTCCCTGTGGCGAACATTTTATGGTGTGTATGTGTTGAGTTATCCCACGAAGACACATCCGTTAAATTAGACATTCACATAGCATGTTACGCTCGTAGATTCACAATGCTAAATGGCAATTAAATAAATCATTTTGCTTGTATTTGATCTACAGCTCAGTCGGACCACGAGCCGGTAAAAACACCATACTATGTCCGGCGTCAAAGCAGTGTAGTGGAATGACCTTTGCCTTGACCTTCTTGGCAAGACATGTACACGTGAAAGTAACCTCTTGTCAGGCCACGCCGTCATGGACCAGTTGCTGTATACGTAAACACGAGAAATCAATTAGGGGAACCGATGAGGCCACTAAGACAATTACATAAATAAACACACATGGTATTATTTGGCGCTCACAGAAGGAGAAGAAGGAAGTAGAGACTAGAGGACGCACTAGAGAACATAACATTTGAAAGCTATAGTTACCGACAGGGATTGAACCTGTCACCTCCAAATGACAACGGCGCCTAGCTGCAGAAACAAGTGTACTTCGACGCATACTATAGCTTTCAAATTTTATGTTGTCTAGTGCGGCCTCTAGTATCTACTTCTTTCTTCTTTAAAGGGCCGAATGTAAGACGGGCCTGCGTGCCCAATTTGTTACCCTTTTAAAATAAAGTTTGTTCGTTCGTTCGTTCGTTCGCTCTCCTTTTGTGAGCGTCAAATAATACTATGTTTGTTTATTTATGTAATTGGACCAGTTGCTGCAGTGACAGAAACGTACCAATGTGATGTTCTAGAAGATACTTTGAAACTATCCAGGACAATATTTTCCGTTTAATAATTCATTTATGTCAATATTGTACTTCATAACATTGCCCATTGCTGCACTGCAATGAGTTTATAATGTAAAATGGTCTTTAACTTTTAAAACAATTCATATTATGAAGCGCACTCATGAGTTTTATATAGCAAATAAGTAAACAATGATAAATGTGAGTGTATACGTTTCGCAATCACTAGTTAGCAATGAGATTTGATGAAGGAATACCTGTCTTTGTGGAAATTAACATAATAAGGTAAGCTTGTTAAAGATAAATGCTCTTTGATTTTTAAAAATAAAAAATAATTAGTTGCATTTGCTTCACACGACGTCGCAGTCAACCCCATCATTTTTTTGGCCGTTTGAGATTTCTTGGCAAGTTTACGTTCAGTAGCTTACGATTGATTTCTGAACCTTTATATGGAAACCAACACCAGGGGTTCTGCTTCCAAATCGCCCGCTGCTGTGTTTCGAACGCGGTATGTGGGATTTCGAATTGCGTCCGTAATCCCTTCGCCACAGAGACGGCTTTTGAAAATAACTAAATATAAATTGCATAGACTTGTCCTCGTCAATTCGAGGCAAAATTGGTATCCACATTTCTTAATGAAATTAACATGTGACCAAGGGATGGAAAGGGGAAACACTAATTTATTTACAAAGGATAGGTTTATTAGCAGTTAGGCAATTAAATTAATAGATAAGTGGCACGATAAACGACTTCTTGCTAGTCTTCGGGCTTAATAACCAGATAGGACGTAACAGTCTAGTATCTGATTAGGAGACACAAGTGGCAGTTCGAGGGGATTCCATAGGAAGTCCAAGGGAATTCCTATCTTCTTCATCAGGCTTACTGCACTAAGCAACAATAACAAATTACTTTTTTTGCACTTATCCAACTAAAGACACGCTATTCTTATTTATGCTTGATAACTTGCGTTTATATGACGCGTTATGCCATGACTCTATGGTTTTCAAACTTTACTCTGGGTCGAATTTCAAAATAGGACTCTTTTGGTGGCAAAAATTATGTTCCAAAAATAATCAACTCTTAACTGTCTTCAGTGTGGCATTGAAGAAATGCTTTCCCAAATTATCAATGAAGAAATAAAGAAATTGTAAATGTCACAATCTTTGGTTATCTTGATTCCAGAATTAACAACAACGAAGACTTTTCAAACAACAAAAAAAACACAGCAACAACAACAACAACCAGAAATATAAGTCAGAAGGAGACTAACCAAAGAGAGAAAGCGGTAGACTGACTAACTTATAGCATATTGCCAGCAGACAAATTAAAGCAAACATACTGAGAACATTTGTGTTCTGTGCCAACATACACATGTCAGTCATGACCTGTTCATAAACACTAAAGAAGAACATCAAGGGTTTTCAACTTAAATGTTACTGACAAATTCTTAGATTACCGTGGATCAAAAATGTGAAAAATATATTGATATTTTTCATTTGAATATCGAGGAAAACTGACTAATAAATAGTAGAGTGTCGGAAACTGAACTAATTTGGTCTCATAAAACGTGACCGTGGAGTAGAAATAATAGAATGGAAGACATGGTTCCTGATAGACAAAACAGAGGAAGATCAACACAACTGACCAACACAACAGTGGGCATAGGAAATTAATGGCATCCTGGAAATGGTACTATACTTGCCAAGGGAGTTGGTTAAGGATCGTGAGTGTTTTTAGCGAGATGTGATGAGATTGACAATCTGCATAGGACTTGCTACATGAACATGATGAGTAGCTCTCTGAATAATTCTCTTTCACAAATAATATATTCCTTTTAAATGTTAACTGTTCATAGAGTACGACTGCTTTATAACACAACTATCACACACATTACCTTGTTTATCACATTGTCACAGTCTATATTAGAGAGTACGGTTAATTTTAAATATAAGTATGATTGTTAGTAGACAAGTCGGTCAGGAGTTAATATGAACTGAGATACGGACATTACATGACAGATAGTTAGCTTAGATTAGGGACACGAATCGTGAAGACCAAAACGCATAGAATCACGGCTTGTGTTGACATAGTTTAACATCATTACCGTGACAACCCAGACATGTCAAGGGATTTGTTATCGAACAAATTGAAGGATAGAACTCTAATGTCGCCAACGACTTGAGTAACAATAGTGACGGCTTAGTGACTGATTGTTACAAGTTATCTCAATGAACGAAGCCAGATGTTCTAGGGCAGGTTGTAAACGATTACCCTTCTTCTTCATCTGCCTTTTATCCCCCAGTGAAACATAAATCCCCAGAAACTAATACCAAGATGTCCTAGTTTGTTAGTTAGTCGTGGTTCCAACTTCACGGAAAATGGTTTCCCCATTATTCTCCTTTATGCTCCGTTCCTTTGCCAGTGAATATCACACCATATGTTCCTCACTGCCCCATGTGAAAAGTGGAACAGAGAGGAGTCTCCAAAAACCAACAGATCACACAGGCATACTAGTTTTTCCTATCTTTTACAGCTTACTCCATGCCCCTCTCCCATATTATTCATCACTCTCGCTAATTCACTTTTCCGGAATGTCTTAGATGTTCCTCTATTTCGTTTGCCCAGTAGGTTGCAGGGAAATGCCTTTCTAATGATACTATTACCTGGTTTTCTCAATGTGTGTCCTGTCTAGCGCCAACGTCTGTCCCCCATCTCTTGATTGACTGGAATCTGTCTAGTTGTATCCACAAGTACGGCGTGAATGATTCTGTCATACCAGTTTAGTTTGCTTATTCTGAGCAGGTATTAATTAATTAATGTATGTAGTATATGATCGTTTAAGTCAGTGGTTCTCAACCTTTTTTGGCCCATGCGCTCGTTCACCGTATGTGTAGAATGTCATCCCTCCTTTCGTATTTCCTCCTTATAACCCCCCCCCCCCCACCACCCCTACAGAGTATACGTAAAAATGGAAGCTAAAGTTAGTAACACATACTAGAACAAGTCTAGACGTCCATATAAAACGTGATTTGCAGGTCTACTTTCGTTATAAAAAGAATTTCAGAAGAACCGTAAAGTATGGAGGGAAAAACAATATCAAGTAATCGGTTCTTGTATTAACGTGATCTTGAAATAATCTTAATCCCCCCCCCCCCCCCTCTGGAAACCCTAAAATTCCCCCCTGGGAGGGGAGGGGGGGGGGAGGGGATTCCCCACCGGTTGAGAACCACTGGTTTAAGTCCTTCTTCATGTTTCAGATGCATATAGTTGTACTGATTTAAAGTTAGAGTTAAATATTTTAAGTTTATAACTAGTTTTAATTTCTGTTGACTTCCACACATTTCCTGTGAACGTTCCTCTCGCCATTTGTACTTTTTTTGTTTGATTTTAAATACCATTATCTTCGCCTCCATCTTTGTTTATATCGCTACCTACAAAGTTGAATGATTCCACCTCTTTAATTGAAGTTTCACAAACTCTATTATTGTGCATAATGTCGCTATATGGTCAATACAAGATTGGCAGAATTCGAGTTTGGTCGAAAGCATGACTGTGTACCCTTTAGTTATTTGTCAATGGCAGCTCATAATCTCTCCAGAATGATTGTGCTTAATATTTTCAAAGGAACTGACAATAATATTATTTATCTGTACGTTTAGCACTCTTGCAGGTGCAATGTCTTTGGTAGCTTTACGAGGTATCCATCAAACCAGTCTGTTGGAAGTTTGTCGAAGTCTCATACTTTGATAAATCATTTGTGAGGTAATTCACCTGGAGTGTTGTTATTAGATTTAATAGCTTCTGCTTGAATACTATCTGGAGCAGCAGAAGTTTGATATATTTTACAATTGTATCTTCAGATGATTTTTCACAGTTGATATCCAGCTCTACATTTTCTGGTTGGATATCTGGAGGCTATTTTGAAACTGGTATTCATGAGTGTGAAAATATTCAGCCCATTTGTTCATTTGTTCTTTAGTGTTGGTGATAAATTTTCCATTACTATTTTGTGGTCAGTCCACTCAGTTGATTATATTTTCCGGCTATTTTTCCTGTGAAACTCCAAAAGTCTATGATGTTTCATTTCACTGTTGCTACTTGTTCCTCTCTTGTTTGGTCATCTAAATACTGACCCTATCCTCTTCTTAACATCTCTTCATTAGCTTGTTTTATGTTTATAGGCTTTTACTTCGGTATCTCTGGTCTGCTGTTATGTAAATCTGAGTTCCCTCATTCGTCTATTCTTTATGAGTGTCCGACATTATTCATTATGAAAGTGTTCGTTTCTTTTTCCTAACTACTTCTATATATCATTCATTCCAAATGCTTTAATTTCTTGCCAGATGGCTTCATCTACTAACTGCTACTAGACCTGGTGCTTATTAAACACTGACGATAAACAGTTCGGTATGTTCTTGTTTTCTGAGATATCCTACAGTATACGGATTTCCATGTTTATAAGATGGGATGTGTATCTAGAATTGCATCTTCATTTTACATATCAGTAGAAGGTGACTTGAATGTATACCTGCATCTTTTAACAACGTTTACGTCACGTAGCGTTGACATAACTTCCACGTTAATGCATACATGAACATATGATTGTATGTATTGTGGTCTGGTGATGCTTTATGTGTTCTTGTACGAGGAAAACACGTCCTCCTATGACATATTGATTCACTGTAGAAAAATTGGTGGAAAATTCTCCACCTTCGCTGATTATCCTAAACTTACGTTTCCATATTCTCTATCATATCCCGTGTTATAGGGAATTCAGGTGAGTCATTAAAATATTGATACTGCCATTTCTTTGACTACCTTTAGTAATCTGAATTTTCACATATCATTCTTGCTTAACAGACTTATCATGTGTTGGTATGTACCACTGCATTAGATTTATGTCGACCTCCGTTTGTGTGTGTATAGTTCTAAATGTTGCTGTTGTTAGACTAGAATCACTGCTTCCACGTTATTAGCGCGCCTATTTTGCCTCTGTAGGTAGCATTAGGCTCATTCCTTCACAACTGTGTGGTCTGAGAACAGCACTGTTTCACCTGTGCCGAAAGCGCAAAAACAGAGGTACCAGAGGAACCATAATCCGTTTGCGGATGTTGATTAAATATATATATATACTGAAGTTCTGAATAGTTTGGATGTATGTTTTATAGACTACAAGAAGGCTTTTGACAGAGTATAAAATTAATGAATAATTACATGCATTCAAGATATAGGTGTAGACTGAAAAGACATCAGACTTATTAGTAAACTGTGCTGAGAAGAGGAGGCGACAATTACATAAGGAAATAATTACTCATCGCCCATAGAGATAAAAAGAGAAGCACGGCAGGGATATGTGTTGTCCCCAAGTCTCTTCAACTTATACATAGAAAGATTTGTTAAACAAGTCGAACTGCCTGTACTTAACATCAAGGAAAGAATCATAAGCAATCTTAGGTATGTGGACGATGCAGTGTTACCAGCAGAAAGCGAGTTAGTGTTGCACGGCCTAGTGGAATATGTAAACATGCATAGTGCAGAATGTGGCTTAGATATTAATATCCAAACGTGAAACTATGATAATCAGCAGTGGAAAGGAAAGGCCATCAATGAACATCATAGTAACTGGGAGATACTAGAACAAGTAACACGTTTGTCCTATCTTGGACATATAATAACAAATGATGGCAGAAGTCAAACAGAAATCGAAGAGAGAATAGGAACAGCCAAAACTGTTTAACAACATGAAATCAGTATTAATATCTAGATAGATTAACAACTTATTGAAAATGAATATTGTCAAATGTTATGTATAGTTAACATTATTGTATGGCACAAAAGCATGGACAATGAACAAGCAATTAGAAAGTCGAATAGAGACCCTAGAGGTGTGGATATACAGAAGAGTATGTCCTTTTTCATGGAAACAAAAACAATCAAATACAGAGGATCTAGAAAATACTCGGAATGAAAAGAAAGTTGATTAAAAAAAAACATAAAAAAAGATGCACACTTATAAAAACCATACTAGAGGGTAAGGTCGAAGGTAAGCGAGCAAGAGGTAGAACACAATGCAAAAGGGAAGATAACATCAAGAGATGGACGAACTGCAGTCTGACAGAATGTACCATCTACGCGAGAGACAGGCAACGTTGGAGATCCATTGCAGATAACCTTCATTGTGTGGAGACGGCACCTGATTGACTGAAAAACGTGCTGCATGCTCCGTTATATCTTATTTCGCATAATCCCAATATGCGGACAGTGGACAGAGTTATCCTTCACTTATGTTTAGATATGTTCCTGGCTGTTTTATAGTGCAGCTACAGTTGTCTGCGGGATAGGATAGTCATCCAATTCCAAGCAAGACAGGTTATGGTGTTACCATTCTTTGCTTCTGTCCGGTAACACAGGGGCGACTATAACTCTGACTCAGGCAGTCTGGGTGGCCTGCCTTAGATTGCCGAGACCCGTTCTATTGTAGCTGGTGGTATCAGAAACAATAAACCTTGTTGCCCTGTCCCCTGCTGTTTGGGTTGTTCTTTATTTGTACTGCGACACTTTTGTGTAAGATCAATATCATCTCCACCAACAATCCCAGACAACACACCAAGAGATCTAGGACATGTATGTAAACATAAACGGAATTCTATGACACATACTGTCCAATTAATGTTCTATGATGGGTATTCACATATACCAGGTCAAAGAGTAATGGCCAGCTTCCTCCCTCACCATCTGCCCTTCTAATGGAAGCCTCTGGTTTTGAGGTAGAAGGTGACATACACCATGACAGATTCTGCCACCATCGGGAATGGAACCTCTCGTCACTGTATTGATAAGTAAATGTTGTAAGATCAATTCTATTACTGCACCTATATCTTTAGTCATAATCATCAAGTGCCCTGCCAGCTGGCGTAAACGTTTATGTCTCTCCATATATCTAAATCTTCGGTCTGAATCAACTATGCTGATGGTATTCCTCCATGCCACCGCCACAGTCCATCCAGTATCATTTCTCTTGGTCTGCCTCTGCCTCACTTCACATTGATCTTTAAAGTTGTCAGTATGTTCTCCAATGTCTCTCTTCTCATCATATGACCATATCTTTTGTCTCATCTCATCTAATCTCATCTACTCTTTGTTCCTCTTATACCTTGCGGGGTCGAGGTGAAGCCTGAACAGCAGGATCTTATTGTTTCTTGGAGCAGGGCATATCTTTTGAATGGAAATTAAATAAGAAGAATAGATTCTTCAATTTTATTCTTGACATATAGTTTATTGTTGATATCTGCAACATAAACTACTGAACGTAACACTTGCCTAGTACATCAACAGCAGCTGAAAAATGCTGGTGTTGACTGCAACGTCTCGTAAGGGATACGCAAGAAAAACAAATCTGCAACATATTTGTTCTCTTTGTGTCTTCTCGTCTCAATCTGCACTCACTGCCATCCAGGAGTGTGTATTGCAAACGACTGGTAACTATTGGAGTATACGGAAGTGAAATTCAAACAGCCAGCGCTGTTGTAAAGTCAAGGAGTCACGAGGAACAGCAAGACTGCTTATTCATTTCCTCTTGTAGAGCTGCGAGGAGCACTTGAGAAATAAGATTAATACATTTATAGGTAATGATTGCAGTTTTTATTGTTGGATTGAAGACTTAAGGAAAGAAATAGATATTATCCATCTGTAGCTCCTAACACACACACTCGCGCGCACACGCACACACAGATACACAGAGCGAGCGAGAGAGAGAGAGAGAGAGAGAGAGAGAGAGAGAGAGAGAGAGAGAGAGAGAGAGAGAGAGAGAGAGAGGCGTACGTTTCGACCCAATTCTTATCAGCGACAAAATTATTTTTTACTATAATCAGATGATCACTAGAACTACATCCGGGAAACGGACGTATGGGAATTGATAGGGAGTGGGGGAAAAACGAAACGCAACAAAAAAAAAAAAGAAAAAAAAAGAAAAGAAAACGAAGAGCCGGAGAATAGTTGAATGTGTGTATCGAATACACAAACGTGCACAAGAAAGGTAGTGCAATGACAAGCTAGTTGCTGCGCTTACTCTATAATTCGTGCATTACAATCGACACGTACAGAGAATATTAACTAGTAGTATTTAATAGAGACTGAATGAGAAACAATAGCATTTGAAGAAACAATGAGTAACAATAACATTACAACTAATAATGAGAAACAATGACATTTGAAGAAACAATGAGAAACAATAACATTAGAAGAAACAATGCTTAGAGTATATGACAAGATCTGTACTAATGAAGTCTAACCAATTGCCCCTGTTTGTCTACATCAATAACTTGTATGGTTTTAAAGCGACAGCAAGACCTTGATAAAGATAAAAAGAGAAGGTCAGGGAGCTAGGTGAACAAAACACTTGGCGCAAAAAGAGACAAGAAACTTCCCTCAATACTTAATAGCAGGCAAAGACTAAAAGATGTTGTCATTATTGTTTGCGAATCGCATGGAAGACTTTGATTTCTAGCTTTTCAACACCGATGCAACTGAGTTCACGTCTTTTGGACTCGTTAAAGGTTTGGATTTATTGCTGTGAAATTATTGTAGAGACTTTTCTCCGCGACCAGAGTACGTACCTCAAAAAGAATTCTCCTACCTCTTCCCAAACCTAGTAGCCAGTGAGGTGTGCAAGATCGGTACTGGAACTTCGCATCTGTCGAGAAACATATTACAACACACCACATACAGCATGTCACATACAGTCTGGCAGGGATTAGGCCTAGGTTGGTAATGGCCCTTGCAGAGATTTTGGGTACCATATTGTCAAGAAACTACAAACAGTGCTCTGAAAGAGAGAGAATAAAGTATGCTGTTGCCTTCAGTCGAACTGAAGACAGACAATACAACACTTGATTGTGAAAAGACATAAAGCATCTTTAACATCCATACAGCGTTGCAATAATCATCATCATCTAATCTAGTTGCTCTTGTAACTTGCAGTGTGGAGGTGAAGTTTAAACAGCAGGAGAGTGCCTGTTTATGGGCTTCATGTATCGAGATTCCCACACTCTGTTATTCCCTCTGTCCACTGTTTCCATGGTTGGCCTCTTCTTCTGGTTCCATTTGGTCTGTACACCATTGCTTGTTGTGGTCAATTGGTAGTTTAGTTATGTGGCCGTACGATTTCACTTGCTGTTTTCTAATGAAATCTAACGCTTCTATTCAATCAATCAATCATGTGCCATGCCGGAAAGCGTGGGCGGTCACGATTCGCCATTTCACTCAATCACCAGAGTCGTGGATCAGCTCAGTGTTCCTGTCTCGTCCATGCCATGTGGCCAAGCCATCAAGGTATTTTCTTCTCGGTCTTCCTCTTGGTCATTAGATCTTGCCAGTTTTCACTAAGTTCTCCAATCCATTTCTTCTTATAACATGTCCAAAAAAATGTGACTGTCTACGTCTAATTTCTCTAATCAATTTACGAGTTTCATTTGTCTCCTGTAGTACTTGGTCATTGGTTTTTCTATCTGTCCATGGTATTCTTCGCATTTTCCTCAGAGACCACATTTCTGCAGCCATCAGATGTTTTTCAGCTTGACTGCTGATTGTCCAAGCTTCCATCTATACAAAAGAACAGGCTCTATGTATCCCCTCAACACTCTTTTTCTCGTTTCAATTGACATCTTTTTATTGGTCAGAATGTTTTCCATCTTGCTAAAGGCTACTTTCGCCATGGCGATTCTTGTTCTAATCTCTTCAAGGCATCTCCCATCAGATGTTATGACTGTTCCGAGATAATTATATCGATTCACTTGTTGAAGAATATTCCCATTTACTTGTATATTACATTGTGGTACTTCGTTCTTTCTAGTGACAACCATAACCTGTGTCTTTTTACAATTTAATTCTAACCCCAGCTGCTCACTGTGTACAACAACCGCGTCTACTAATTGTTGCAGATCCTGCGCATTGTCTGCAATCAATACTGTATCATCTGCATATCTAATGTTATTGATGTTTCGTCCACCAATTCTATTACCCCCGCTTTGCTTGCTTGCTTGCTTGTGTTCGTTGGCTTTAGCTCCAACGTGAAGTCCTGTATGTCGGATGAAGGCATCCTGTTATCCAACATCAGTGTGATGTCATACAGGACCTGAGGTTTGCGTGAGTATCCGTTGTCGTATGTCTGGCTTATTGGTGTGCAGACTGGTGGTTCCTCGCCGTACAGGCAGACACTCTCCGACTTCGGAGGAATCGGCGATCCTACTGACTTTAGCCAGGACCAAGAAGGGACCTGTTGCCCAGGACGCTCGACGAGGACGCGTCAATTGGTCTTGGCCAGTATATAACCCGGCCATGGTGCCTTGGAAACACCTCTGCGTCCCACCCCCGCTTTAATCCTGATTTCATCATTCTTGACTTTCTCTTTTCTTGATACGTTGAGTATTCTTCCAATGAATTTCATTTTCGTTGTTGTAATCTTTCCTTTCTCTTTTTATATCATTGTCCAGAATTGGCATTATATACAATAATCATACTCTCAAAATAATATATACAGTAAGTTCTCCAACAGCTTGTGTTTAGACAAAGTGAATTTGTTCAAGATGATTGGGATAACATGGAACAATTACAGTAAAGTACAATGTTCACGTTTCTTCACGTACGATTCCAAATACAAAGAAGAAAAATGTAGTGACACATATCAGACCCCATCTTAATTATAATCATATCGGAGAACAGGGGTCGAGTTGCTGCATTAGGTAATAGAATGTGTTATCTTACAATTGTTTATTTAGTTAGACTTCTGCATTTGTTTACGTTCTACGACTCTGTCAAAACATCAATGATGCCAAGGTTCACGTGCAGTCATTAAAGAATGAGATCAAATATATACAATTTCGTGTCTCATTATTGACCAGACAAACACCATATGCTCTCTCATTAACTGTATACATCAGCAGATGCTCAGGAGGAAGCTGAAAATGTTTGCTTTGTGATGGTTGTATTTCCCCCTTCTTCTTCTGCCCTTTAGCCCCTATCGGTAGAGCATAGTCCTTAAACTAACGCCAAGATGTCACAATTTTTGCAATGTCCTGTTGTGCCTTCCATATCCTCATATTAATCATTTCTGTCTATAATTCTCTTCACCGTATATTTTAGATTTCCCTCTATGTAATTAGCCCTAGGGGTTAGAGACAAATGACTGTCCAGTTATACCGTTAACAAGTTTTCTCAATATGTGTTATATCCAGCACCAGCATCTTTTCATCACCTCTTGATTCACTTGCATTTTCTTTAGTTCTCTCCATGAGCTCCACATTAGTGAGTCAGTTATACCTTATTAGTCCTTCTATTCCGCACGAGCACCAATTAATGAATGTTTGTTGTTTATTAGTAATTGTTTTAGTCTTTCTGCATGTTTAAGTGGTAGTACACAATTGACAAGTGTTTTATTTCTTTCTTTGGAGAATGAGTTAATAATCTATTTCCATAACGTGTGTGTTTTTACATGTTCTTCTAACTTGCTGGCTCTTCTCTTAAATTCACAGGTCTCAAACAACGCACAATGTATGGTTCGTTCTTTCAAGTCATCACGCAATGTGTTCTTCTACTTATTGCATATAGTCTAGAGCAGTGGTTCTCAATGTTTTTTTGGCCCATGCACCCCTTCATCATATGTTCATAATGTCACCCCCATCCTTTTCGTATTTCCTCCCTATAAATCACTACCCCCCCCGCCCCTACACAGTATACGTAAATGGCTAACTTTAATAACACATACTAGAACAAGTCTAGACGTCTACATAAAACGTGCTTTGCGGGTCTACTTACGTTATAAAACAAATTTCAGAAGAGCAAGAAGTACAGAACTTATGGAGGGAGAAACAATATCAAGCAATCGATTCTTGTATTAACGTGATCTTGAAATCATCTTAATTCCCCACCGGTTGAGAACCACTGGTCTAGAGCATTCCCAAGAAATCTAGTTTCCGCTGTGATCACTTACAGCGTGTTTACCACTCTTTGAAAGTCCATACTGGTTATTCTTCCTCCGATGTGTCCTTCATAATTGAGCAGATGCCTCGAAAAATTGGGATTGAAAGCATTAGAGAAAGTGACAATCGTTTCAAAATAAAAGCTCTGGGGGAGGTACCAAAGGGAAACTAATGGGACAAATAATATAATGTTGGTTGGATACTGTACCTTTAGTGCATCTTGTCTGGGAGTATTTAATAAATGATTATAAATAAGTATAAACATTATAAATAGGTTTGGGAGACTCGATTTAGTGGCTAGACGCTAGCCTGGTGTCATTGGTTCCAATCTGCATCGAGGTTGATTTTAAAAATTGACCTGGTCGACCAAGGCTAAAATAGGTACCAGAAAATGTAAAGTAAATGTTAGCGGTATGATACTGACCATACCACCCACCTAGCGCCGATTGGTCAAAAATAATATTGGTCTAGCACCATTTGTTGCATGCACATAAAGGTGTGACAAATGGGCCTTAAGTACATTTTTAATGAGTTAGTTTGGCATTGGCCATTCGATGCGATCATTCCAAACTGTGACATATTGCACAATGTAAAGTTAATGATCCCTTAATCCGCCATGAGGAGCATGTGTGGTGATATTCCCCACATTTCTATAAATCAATGGGCACTAAGTCGTTGATGTGGACAGTATGACACCGACTAACTTTGCTTCCCAAGACATTTCCTGGTACCAATGTTAAAATGGATCGACAAATGAGACTATATATGTATATGTATATGTTCTACTAGTTAAATTGAGTGGCAGACCTTTTAACATAAATGTTATTCAAGTATATGCCCCAACAGGAGAGTCCAGTGAAGATAGTGTAGAGGAATTTTATAATGACATAGAGTCTGCCTTAAAGAAATGTAAAAATTCAGAAATAACCATCATAATAGGGGACTTCAATGCAAAAGTAGGAAATCAAGGGGATAGATACACAGTAGGAAACTATGGTTTAGGAGAGAGAAATGAAAAAGGATACAGACTAGTAGAGTGGGCAAAAGAACAGGAAATGATTGTAGGAAACACCTGATTCAAGCAACACTCTAGAAGATTATGGACCTGGAGGAGTCCTGATAGCAGGATTAGAAACCAGATTGACTACATTCTCATTAGCAGAAGATTTAGAAACGCGCTAACAGTAGCAAAAACAGTTCCCAGTGCTGATTGTTATAGTGACCACAGACTACTCACAGGAACATTGAGGATAAAGTTGAAGAAAGTCAAGTATACAACAGGGAACACTAAATATGATTTGTGTACATTGAGTAATGACAAGGAAATACAAAACAAATTCAACATAGAAGTACAGAACAGATTTGAAATATTGTCTGATCTAGAGATCCTATTCCAGGATGTGGATGATCAATGTGAAATGTTAAAGAATTCAATCAATGTGGCTGCAGAAAAAACTATTCAAAAATTAAAGAAGGTGGGTCGTAAGAAATGGATGACTGAGGAAATTTTACACTTAATGGAAACAAGAAGACTCAACAAAAATAATCCTGCCAAATATGAAGAAATTCACAGACAAGTCAGAATATTATGTAGGAAGGCAAAAGAATCATGGCTTGAGGAAAAGTGCTTAGAAATTGAAAAACAACACAACAGTCAAAATACCAAATTAGTGCACAAAAGAATTCAGGAACTTACTAATAAAAGAACAAGTACACCAACAGGCTGTCTAAAAACTAAAGATGGCAAAGTCATAATAGAAAAAGATCAGATTCTACATGTATGGACAGATTATGTGAAAGACCTGTATAATGATAACAGAGAGGAACAGTATGCTCTTAGATTTAATAATGAAGGACCAGCAATTTTAAAGATGGAGGTTCAAAATGTTCTTAAGCATATGAAAGCTGGCAAGGCCCCCGGTGCAGATAACATCACAATAGAAATGATTAAAGCTCTAGAAGAATTTGGACTAGAGCAAGTCACTAGACTGCTGACCACATTATATGATACTGGAGATATACCTTCTGAATTATGTAATTCTGTATTTATTGCAATCCCAAAGAAATCAGGAGCCTTAGAATGTGATCAACATAGAACAATTAGTATAATGAGTCACATCACAAAGATTTTGTTACGAATTATCATGCAAAGAGTGAGGAAGAAAATACAACCTGAAATAGGGGAAGAACAATGTGGTTTTGTAGAAGGAAAGGGTACAGTAAATGCTGTGTATATGCTGCGAACAGTTATTGAACGTGCTTTAGAAGTAAACAAGGATATACATCTTTGCTTTATTGACTACACAAAGGCTTTTGATAGAGTTAGACATGTCAACATTGTGGATATGCTTGCAGATCTACAAATTGATGGGAAATACATTAGACTTATAAAAAACATATATTGGAAACAACAAGCTGCCATAAGGATTGATAATGAAGTAGGACAATACCAACCTATTAAGAGAGGTGTTAGGCAGGGATGTGTAATGTCTCCATATCTTTTTTCCCTATACAGTGAAAATATTTTCAGAAATATAGAAGACCTAAATGGAATCAGCATTGGAGGACGAAACATAAATAACATTAGATATGCAGATGATACAGTACTGATTTCAGACAATGCACAGGATCTGCAACAATTAGTAGACGCTGTGGTTGTCCACAGTGAGCAGCTGGGGTTGGAATTAAATTGTAGGAAGACACAGGTTATGGTCGTCACTAGGAAGAACGAAGTACCACAATGTAATATACAAGTAAATGGGAATATTCTTCAACAAGTGAATCGGTTCAATTATCTCGGAACAGTCATAACATCTGATGGCAGATGCCTTGAAGAGATTAGAACAAGAATCGCCATGGCCAAAGTAGCCTTTAGCAAGATGAAAAACATTCTGACC
>OY992881.1:59743793-59821293 GCA_963921405.1 Cepaea hortensis
TTCATTCTGCTCCGAACTTTGAGATTCTAGTGAAGATGCTCTGCTTGAGCAACGATGTATACGTTCAGAATGATGCGATTTTTTCTCTGGAGGATCACTGTCAAGACGGTGGTTATAATTTTTCGGTGTACTCCTGTCAAGGTTTCGTGTTGAGGTGTTGTTAATTTCTGAACACGTTCTGTTGACACCATTGTATTCTTGTGAGTCCTTTTCATCATGATTCCTGTAGTAATACTGCTCTGTGAACATCCAAATAACAAATGATGGTTATTTTATTAGTTTTTGTAAATTTATTATTGTAAATGTTTCTTATTAGTTGGTTATAATATAAGAATAGTCCCTTGATTTATGAAGTGCACAAAAAACAAATACGGGTTGCATAACCTTTACAGGACGTAGCAGTCAACTCCAGCAGTTCTTTGGCTGTTTGTGATTCCCGGGCAAGTTTACGTTCAGTAGTTTGCCATTGCTTTTTGAACGACCGGTACTTATACAGTTGTATATAAATCAACTCAAGGCAGTTTTCTTCCAAATCAGCCGCAGCTGTGTTTTGAATGCGGTATGCGAGATTACGAATTGCATTCGTAACCCCTACGCCCCAGAGCCGGTAGGTGCACAAATCGAACTTGAAATTGCCTAGAAATATAACATACAACTAGTTTTATTTATCATAATAAGTTATACTATAGCAAATACCTCCACTGGCATGTAAAATATAAGGTCTTCACATATTCTAATAACAAGTAGTCCTACAACAAACGCCGCCATTGGCATGTGAAATGTTAGGTCTTCACATATTTTAATAACAAGTAGTCCTACAACAAACACCGCCATTGGCATGTGAAATGTTAGGTCTTCACATATTCTAATAACAAGTAGTCCTACAACAAACACCGCCATTGGCATGTGAAATGTTAGGTCTTCACATATTTTAATAACAAGTAGTCCTACAACAAACACCGCCATTGGCATGTGAAATGTTAGGTCTTCACATATTCTAATAACAAGTAGTCCTACAACAAACACCGCCATTGGCATGTGAAATGTTAGGTCTTCACATATTTTAATAACAAGTAGTCCTACAACAAACACCGCCATTGGCATGTGAAATGTTAGGTCTTCACATATTCTAATAACAAGTAGTCCTATAACAAACACCGCCATTGGCATGTGAAATGTTAGGTCTTCACATATTCTAATAACAAGTAGTCCTATAACAAACACCACCATTGGCATGTGAAATGTTAGGTCTTCACATATTCTAGGCCATGGCACATGAGATGGGGTGGCGAGTTCCCTTCCTTGTCGCCTTCCCTTATTAGAAAATTAATAGAACATTCTATGAAGCTGGGTAGCCCCAGAATAGGAAACTTGACCGGGAATCACAAACAGCCAAAAAAAAAATGCTGGAGTTGACTTCTACGTCCTGTGAAGGATATGCAACTAACTAATGAAATAGTTCATCCGTGGTTCCTCTACATTGGCTTCTGTGCTTGCTTACTAACATAGTGATTGAGGATTTAATTTTTAATAGTGACAGGATTAGAAATTAGGGGTCGACCCAAAGTATACACGTATAGTTTACCCCAAGCCGTGTTCGCTCCACAGTAGCGGTTCGTGTAATGTAGTATCAGGGTTATAAATTGGCGACGATAGATCTAAGGAAGTAAAATCGGCTGATGTAATACTGATGAGTTTAAATACTATATAATGTTCGACATTCTTGGGTCATACGAGGTTGTCACCACCACCACCACCACCACCACCAACCACCAACCACCACCAACCACCAACACCACCACCAACCACCACCAACCACCAACCACCACCACCCACCACCACCACCACCCACCACCACCACCACCACCATCACCACCACCAACCACCAACCACCACCACCACCACCACCACCACCACCACCACCACCACCACCACCACTAACCACCAACCACCACCACCACCATCACCAACACCACCACCACCACCACCACCACCACCACCACCACCACCACCACCAACCACCAACCACCACCACCACCACCACCACCGCCACCGCCACCACCACCACCACCACCACCAACCACCACCACCACCACCACCACCACCACCAACCACCACCAACCACCACCACCACCACCACCACCACCACCACCAACCACCACCACCACCACCACCACCACCACCACCACCACCACCACCACCAACCACCACCACCACCACCACCACCACCACCACCACCACCACCACCAACCACCAACCACCAACCACCACCAACCCCACCAACCACCACCAACCACCACCACCACCACCACCACCACCACCACCAACCACCACCAACCACCACCATCACCACCACCACCACCACCACCACCACCACCACCACCACCACCACCACCACCACCGCCCCCGCCCTCGTCGTCGCCGGCACCGGCACCGCCGCCGCCACCACCATCATCAACAACATCATCATCATCATAATAATCATCATCATCAAAGTCATCAAGTGTCATGTCAACATGTGTCAGCGATCACGATTCTTCTCAGCTTGTGATCTCCAACATAATATATCAGTTCGTTTGCTGATACATTTATCATATTAAGATAACAGGTAACCAAGCATCTTCTCTCGTTATCTTCAACTATCTCTTTCCCCATAAATCTTTCCAGTTGTTACACTATTTTCATGTGCTTCTATTCTCACAATGTTTCAGAAAAATCTTGGCTGTGGGTTTGTGATCTTTGTGATAAGTAATCTTGTGCTTTAACCCTTCAAAAACATTTAAATTACGCACTCTCGCTGTTCTATGTAATTTTTGCATTCTTCTATAAACCATGTGCGTATGGGTTCCATAGATGTGTTTTCCCTTGTTTACTAATTTCTCAAGATTTACATACATAAAAGCATTGCCCTTCGTAACATTCCAGAATTACATATTACCAGTGATGACATATAGCGGCGCATCTCGGAAATGAGTCTAATACTGTATTTTAAAAAGAAAAGTCTTTGGGTATCCTTTACAGGACGTAGCAGTCAACCTCAGCATATTTTGGCTGTTCGTGATTCCTGGGCAAGTTTACGTTCAGTAGTTTGCCATTGCTTTCTGAATGACCGACACCTATACCATTTCATAAAAAAGTAAACTTAAGGCGATCTGCTGCCAAGTCGTCCACAGCTGTGTTTCAAACGCGGGTATGCGGGATTACGAACTGCCTCCGTAACATCTTGGCCACGGAGCCGGATACTGTATATAAAAAGTATAACATGTACATATTCTTTACGTTAAGATAGCTGAGTTCTAAGAATGTGTCGGTACTCACTGGAAACAGACAAGAATGCAATTCCCCACATAATGCTCCAAATCCATCCTAAAAGAAACAGGAAAGTCAACACGAACTGAACCAAAGCCACGCCGGCGTTGACGCAGATGCAGTGAATCTTGGAGTCATCTTTGGGGCGAACGTGAGAGCAGCATAGAACTGAGAGCCCTGCAATCAGGGTACCTGTAACGTGTTTATATGGTTATTGCATTCGCTGAAAGATTGGGTGAATGGTGTGCTGTAGTAAATATGGACTTCTGCGTGGAAATTAAGTACAATATTTGCCTGTATATAAATATAAATGTAATGCCATTTTTTATAGAAAATATGCACCTATACATGCAATTTAAGTACAACATTTGCATGTATATATGCATTATGCATCAAATGTAAGTACAACAGTTGCCTCTATATATGCACACCTGCATGGAATTTACATTTGCCTGTGTACAAATATAAATGTAATCCAATTGTTATAGTGAATATGGACCTATACATGGAAAGTAAGAACGGCATCTGTCTACGCTTAAAAATTAAGGTCATTCCAATTGTATAGTAAATATATTATGCACGGAAAGTAAGGAAACAAATGCCATTGTATAGTAAATATGGACTTAAGCATACATATTCATTACAAAATGTTTCTATATATAAAGACACATGTAATGCTTTGACAGATGCCGGAGCAAAGGAATTAATTCTTCCTATCTGCCATTTATCATCCAATGGAATTGTATTCCAACAAAAAAAAGACGCATCCTAACTGTCGTCATCCCACACATCTCCCTTCATACCCTCCCTATGTTATTCATCTATGTCTCTAATTCTCTTCTGCGTGTATTTTAGGCCCCTTTCTATTTCTTTTGTCCTGTGGGTTCCATAGTAAGGACTTTATTGCACTTAATGTTCTATTAATCTATTTTCTCTGCGCCGAATGTTCGTGCGGTGCTCACGAAACACGACACCCCACATTGTGAAAACAGCTTCGGGCGGAGGAGTGCAATTGGGAGGGTACAAGATTTACCTTAGTGCGAAGAAATGTAACCTAAAGACTAAATGTCATGGCAGGGCAGACCAGGCTCTAAGCCTTGGTCGGCAGCTGGTCTTGGATGGAAGCTCCGACAGGCAGACAGTTAGTGTATTGCTGCTTCTGCAGTTTGTCTTGCTCCAGACGTATCGGGGTTACTTTTCAACTGGAGTAAACTCTGCAGGCCGAGAGAGGAATCATACTGCATGAGCAACACATGGTCTCTAAATTTAACCCATGCTTTGTGCTATTGAGAGGTATATTTCCATTTAACAAACTATCGTCTGTAAAGACGGCAAGGTGCCAGTGAGTCAGTCAATAGGTTTCCCTAATGTGGGAGATTTTAATGCAAAAGTGGATACAAGAATATCTAAATATGAGAAACATGTTTTAGAAAAATTTGGATTGGGAAATAGAAATGAGCAGGTGACAAATTAATTTAAATGTGCACAGAAAGTGAGTAACAATAGCCAACACACTTTTTAAACAACACCCAAGAAGACTTTTCACGTGGAAGTCCCCGGACAGTACTACCAAAAACCAGATAGATTACATTTTAATAGAAAGAAGATGGAGATCAAGCATAACATCGGCAAAAACTTTACGAAGTGATACAGATCATCAGTTATTAGAAGCAGATGTGAAAGTAAAACTCAAAAAAGCTTATCCGAGGACCAAGGCCACTTCGTTTTGATATCACACAAATACCAGATGCATACAACGTAGAAATGAAGAATCGTTTTGGGGTCTTGATGCCTATACAGGGGGAACTGGCACCTAATGAATTGGCAGTACCAGCTAGAGATATCTTGATAACTGCAGCCAAAGATTTAATTCCGACAAAGAAAAAGCAACATAAGCCAAGGATTACATCAGACACCTTAGAATTAATAAAACAACGAAGGGAACTGAAACAGAAAGGACGTGGATCCGATAACAGCAGAATGAAGTATAAATCTTTAACTAGAGAAATAAGAAAGAACACAAGAAAGGAAAAAACAACCAATATATATAGAAGAGTGCTATACCATAATAGAGCAATATCATAAGACAGGAAGAGATTACGAAATGTTCAAAGAAATGAAGTTATTGACAAGAAATTTTCAACCTCAATTAAATGTTATCTGTGACAAGTTGGGAAATACCTTAACAAAATCCAAACAAATTCTAGAATGATGGCAAGAAAACTGCAGTGGAATGTATGATATGAATGAAAGTGAGGATATGAATGAGATACACGAGCCAACGACAGCAGAGACAGAACCTGAACCCTCATTAGATGAAATTGCATGGGCAATAAACAACATGAAGAATGGTAAATCACCTGGTTGTGATGAGATACCAGCTGAACTAATTAAAGCTCGAGGAGAAGAAAGCATACACATCTATCAACATCAGTATCTTTCAGCTGATTGTTGATTTCTTGGCGAGATTACGCTCAGTAGTTTGCCATTGCTTTCTGGGCGACCGGCTCACATACCCCGTTAGTTACCGACGCGGTTAGAACCGCTACCGATTACGGAGAAAGTCGATAACCCCTAGGCCAGGGAGACCGGCGTAAAACGATATGGAAATATGATATAAGGCAAAAAGACTGGAAGAGAACTATCTTCATTCCAGTACCAAAAAAAGGGCAACCTGAAATTATGCACCAACTATAGGACTGTTGCCCTGGTCAGTAATGCATGTAAAATTCTCTTAAAAATCATAATAGAAAAACTTTGTAAGAACATGGAAGAAGACATTAACGTTGTTAAAGGTGGATTTAGACTGGAAGAGGAACAACAGATCACATATTCAACATGCGTTTAATAACAGAGAAGTTCCGAGAATTTAATGTCAACCTATTCTCATGTTTTGTGGGTTATTCACAGGCATTTGACTGTGTACAAAATCAGAAACTTTGGGAAATCATGAGGAATATGGGCTTCCCATCACATGTAATATAACTCATAAAAATGCTTTATCTAGAATTCTAGACCAACAAGCAGCGGTTAGATTAGATGGCGAGACATCAGATTGGTTTGACATCAAGCCAGGAGTCCGTCAGGGCTGTGTGCTGTCCCCTATTTGTTTAACCAGTACGCCGAAAATATAATGAGAAATGTCAGAGGTGATATAAACAGGGAGCTATATGATGCCCTAAATATCGGTGGTCATGGCATACCAGAGATTCGATATGCTGATGATACAGTATTGCTATCCACAACATAGAATGGTATAGAAAACCTAATAACCTCAACCCAAAGAAATAGTGAAAATCACAACTTATATCTTAACATATCAAAAACAAAGATAATCTCTCTCTCTCTCTCTCTCTCTCTCTCTCTCTCTCTCTCTCTCTCTCTCTCTCTCTCTCTATATATATATATATATATATATATATATATATATATATATATTTATATAAATATAAAATAGAATGCATGTCTGTATCTATGTATGTATGTTATCTATTCGTTCACGAACAGTCCATCCGATTGAGATGAAATTTTTCACAAGTGTTCTTATCATTCCCGTGCAGCCAAGTGTCATAGTTTGTTAGTTTACAAACAGCTATTTACGTAATAAAATTTAATTTTGTAATTTACATTATAATTTATATAGCGAGAGACTTAACTTAAGAAAAGTTATATCAAGGGACATAACTTTTAATAGCATTGCTATATATGTTATATATAATTGTTGCATTGTTATCAAAGCTTTATAAAATGTTTGTCTACAGTTATTTACAGGTATATGCGTTATAATATATAATGATACAATCTTTAAGGCATTTTTAAAGTTTTCATAAAAATAATGCATCTATTTTAAACACGTGAAAATTTTCTAACTCATCTTTTTATTTGTCTTCGACATCTATACAGTCATCCCAGCATTTATTGGGTTTTCGTGATATCTTGGTAAGTTTACGTTCAGTAGTTTCAGATTGCCCTAGTTAGTTATTGGGATGAAGATTGTTCTCTTCTAATCTGTTCGCCATATTTCCGGGAACGGGAACGGGAGCTTATATGACTACTAATATGAATTAAATGAGACGCTCCCCACCAGGGACTGGGCGAAGCCGGGCCGGGTCGTCTTTTTTGGGAACGGGAACGGGAGCAGGGGTCGAATATGAATTAATTGAGATGCTCCCCGCCAGGAGTTGGGTGAAGCCGGGCCGGGTCAGGTAGTGCTTACAGATAAAACTACTATGGCGAAAGAAATATATGTTAAGGAGTATCTTGAGTCATTGATTACCAATAATGTTGACACAATGCAAGAAATTAAAGGACGAATATCTATTGCTCTTCAAAGACTAAACCAACTAAATAAATTGTGGAGTGGGACAGAAAGAACTAAAAAAATTAGATTTTTAAGAGCATGCATCTTTTCTATTGCAACATACGCCGGTGAGACCTGGACACTTACTAAACAAGTTGAACAGCGCATACATGCCTTTGAATATAAATGTTATAGACGAGTTCTAAGAATATCTTGGATAAAGACACGAATAAATGCATCCACATGTCAAGAGTTGAATATTGAAGAAGGTTGGCCATTAAAGACGATAAAACAAAGAAGGTTGAAACATGAAACGTCACGAAAGTTTGGAGGGAACAATAATGGAGGGGTAAATGTCTGGGAAGAGAGGCAGAGGAAGGCCACAGAGAAGATGGGTGTAGGATGTGTTGTGTAATATCCAGATGGGTGTTGGATGCGGAACATCTTGCTTATGCTCGAGAGGTTTTCCGGAAGGTTGTTATGGAAGCGAGTTTCTGCAAAGGACATGCTACTGAATGAATGAATGAATTTGTGTCCTATCCAACACCATTATATTTCCCTCACCTCTTTATTCGCTGGAATATGTCAAGTCTTTCCCATGAGCTGCGCATTAGTGATTCTGTTATACCATTGTAGTCCTTTGGTGCACAGTCACACTCTAACAAATGTTTGCAGTGTATAGGCAGTTGTTATATTTGTTTTCTGAGTATCGTATCTCTTAGTTATTTGTCAGTTGAGTTTTTTAAGCTCCCCAGCACGGTGCTGCTTAATATTTTCCCCAGGAACTAACAATAGCAATATTTCTGTGTAATGTTCCCACTCCTACAGGTTCCCTTTATTTTGCAGCTTCATCGACAATGGTGTTAATTTTGTGCAGACAGAAAGAATTCGTTTTGAATTTGCGATTACCGCGGGAATAACAAATCCTCCTGATTCTAACATTATATGTGACTATGTGCTTTAATTATTTCCCCCAAACTATTATTCATTTATTTACTTCATATGATATAACTCTTCAGTATAAACCTGATGGGATGCAGCGAAATATGCCAGGCTTCTGGTTTAAATGGTGTCATGATTTCAAATAACCTAAAGATCCGTGACCAAAGGCTTGCGAACGCGGTTCGTGAGCCGCTTACCGGGCTTTGGAAACGCAGCCGCGACCGATTTGTGCAGCAGACCGTGTCGCGTTGTGTTATAACGTGTTGGAATGGAGCCGGTCGTTCAGAAAGCAATGGCAAACTACTGAACGTAAAATTTGCCTAGTCCATCAACAGTAGCTGCAAAATGCTGGTGTTGACTGCAACGTCATGCAAGGGATATGCAACATTAACAAAAATGATCGAGTTAGTCCCAATGCAGATATTGCAGTAGAAAAGTTAGGCTTCAACACATCCTATAGGTCATAGCATACCGAGGCCTGATTACACTTCCGGCTATCTATATTCTAGTTTGGCGGCTGAAAGTAAAACACAGTTACAAGAAATGATAGATCAGCATTGTACTATCTGTATATGTCACAGTGTATTCTCCTATTTAAGATATGATTCCTGTGCTCTGTTTGACACCTGCATACAGTTCTTGTAATTTCTAGCTTCCTTTCAATCATCTATATGAAGAATTTGGTGGCATTGGTGTCAGGGCTGTGTGGCAGATTTTCCCAGTATGATGCAAGTTTTCAAAATGCCGCCCCTTAATGATGCAACACTTCGAAATGCCACCCCTCCTTCGCTGCTTATGCCGCCCCCTTACGGTGCCACCTGATGCAGCTGCCTCTCTATATCATAGCACGGAACGGCCCTGACTGGTTTATTAGTGCGAAGGTATAATAGTTAGTGCACACTAAAATTACCTTATTTTGGAATAGAGATGTAAAATGTTCTCTTCCATACCTTGGGACACACAACATAGTTTCAGATCCTCACAGAAAATGCGTTATAGATATGGACTCTTGCTTCTCCCTTCGCCTTTATTAGTTTCGTGAAAATCATTGTAAATAATGATCTTGCAATAACAATCGAACCAGTCAAGAAACCATGTAATAGATAAACTACTTATGAACATATAGTAGATATGGTTGGCTGGATGGTTGAACTTTCTCTGAAAAACAGCGATGTTTAACTCTTAAGTAGGCACATAACATTTTGCCTTTGGATATAGCTCTTTTTATATGAAATAAAGATGCAGTTTAACACTTAGAGTAAATGGGGAAAGATGTGTATATGTTTTACAAGAAAGAGAGAGAAAAAAAAATGGAAAAAATATTAACAAGACGAATCGAGGCAGCGGGTTAAACTCCTACACCGGTTAGTTGGTCTAAATGTTGTCTTCTCGTCCTTGACGAAATGAAAATTACAAGCACATTAGAAGTCGGAGTGGATTCGCCTCACGGAGAGGGGTACTGGTAATTGGGACAGTTAATCCACACATAACAATCTGTTCAGTGCACTAGAAGTAGTAGCACGTGTATGGATTACGTTTGAGCTCAAAGTGAATGAACGCTAACAACAAACAAGAACAAAATGAACAGTAAACAAGAAGCATTGTAACACATTGCGAAGTTATTTACGACAATAATATGTATGCTAACAATGTGTGTGTGTGTGTGTGTATATATATATATATATATATATATATATATATATATATATATATATATATATATATATATATATATATATATTCTTCTTCTTCTTCTTCAGCGTTCCGAGCCATTGAGGTTCTTTGCTGCAAATACAATCCGTCTCCATTCGTCTCTCTGGTGGACCTTCTCTTGCCAGTCATTGATTCCAAGTGCTTGTAGGTCTGTATATGTATTATCTCTCCTCCGTCTTCTTGGTCTACCTCGGGGTCTACGGTCATTTATTTCCTGAGTGTAAGCGAGTTTTGTTTTCCTATTATCTTCAATTCTTTCTATATGCTCCAGCCATTGTAGTCTATTAGCCTTCATGATACCAGTGATTAGCGGGGACTAAACAGATCATAAATGTCTTTGTTACTTCTTCTTTTCCACTCTCCACTTTGTGTATCCCTAATGGGTCCAAAGATGCGTCTTAAAATTTTGTTCTCAAAGGATTGTAACAAGGCTTCGTCTCCTTTCGTTGTACTCCAGATTTCAGAGCCATACAGCACAACTGGTCTGATCAGTGTTTTGTATATTGTGATTTTGGTGTTACGAGATAGCGCCTTTGATTTTAGTAGATGTTTTAGTGCATAGTATATCTTATTTCCAGAGTTGATTCTAGTTTCTATTTCTTCCCTTATGATGTTGGAGCAGTTGAAGATTGTACCCAGGTATTTGTATGTTTCCGTTCTTTTAATGGTCATATTATCTATTTGTATGTGGCCAGAGTTTTTAGCCATTCCGTCTCTTGAAATTACCATATATTCTGTCTTATCTTGGTTGATAACCAGCCCCATCTGTTGGGCTTTTTCCTTTAAATGAGTCAATATTTCCAATGTCTTTTGTTCACTTTGCCCTATAATATCTATATCATCTGCATAACCAAGCAGCTTGGATGTTCCTCCAATATCACATTCCTCTTTTATCTTCCTTACAACTTTCTCTAGAGCCAGATTGAAGAGTAGCGGCGATAGTGCATCACCCTGTTTCAAGCCAGATGTTATTTGGAAATGGTCTGATTTCCTGCCTTTATATGTTACTATATTATAAGTATCTTCCATGCATAGTCTGGTCATGTTGATTAACTTCCTTGGTATTCCAAATTCCTGCATAGCATTCCATAGACTATTCCTATGGACACTATCATAAGCCTTTTTAAAATCCACAAAAATGTTATGGAGATCTCTTTTATATTCCCAATGTTTCTCGGCTATTTGTCGTAAGATAAATATCTGATCTATTGTTGATCTGGTTTGTCTAAAACCCGCCTGGTAGTCACCTAATATGTCTTCTGAATATGGTTTTAGTCTATTTAGTAATACTGCGGATTGTATCTTATAGCTTGTGGACAGTAGTGATATTCCTCTATAATTTCCACATTGGAACTTGTCTCCTTTCTTAAAGATAGGTATCAATAATGACTCTTTCCAGTCATGGGGTAATTCTTCTGTCCATATCTATCTATCTATCATAATTCATAAAAAATTATATATATTATGCGTAAAAAATGGCTGACAACGAGCACAAGTAATCGACACATACCATATCTGGGAAAGGTGCTAATATATATCAGGCATAACTTAAGAAACACCTACCGGCACCTGGTATAAAAATGTTGAACACCAGGCAGACACTGGCAACACATTTACTCATGGCTGGAATTGAGTCTCGGAGAGTGACGTCCCCTTCTGTGAGATTCTCACGTGACCTTTGCGTGAGTACTTGAGGATGAACGTGCGTCATATACCCTGGCATGATGGGACGTCCATAGCCTGTCTTACGTGGTATTCGTGGTGACGGTTTAGGCGTGGAACCTCCGCTGTATACGACCTGCATGTTGGCGCTATCTCTGTGAGTTGATTTGTTTCACATTGGTGTAAGATATGTATGTTTCTGAAGATTAAACCGAGAAACAGCGTTTGTTATCAATAATTCTCTGTTATATTAATTGTTTGACTTGATTTGTAGAGGCTAATCATTTTACCAAAAATTTTCTGTAGAAAATCTCACACAGCTGTACAATAACTAAGGTAATTAAAACATAAATGAGGTCAGCATGGCTGAATGAATAAGAACCCCTACTCTTAAACTTCCTGTGTACTGATGTTGAGTTAGTGGGTTCAACCTCAACACCGGTCAGCTGGACTACAATTTTGGCTTCTCGTTCTTGATTTAGGGACGTACATTACAAGAACCTCAGAAGTTGGTGTGGGTGCGCAACAGGAGGAGAGAAAGACCGCAACGTAGATGAATGTGATAAATAATATACACACGACAGTACAGAGGAAGAAATCTATCTTAGGGTAGAGAGAAATTTACTAAGGTTTTTATGGAGGAGTTCTATACAGAACAGGCCACCGGATGATGATGATGATGATTTGCAGCCACTTTGGGCTTGGTTTTATGTTTGGTTGTCTTTAAGGATAACTGTCATTATACACGGAAACATCAATGCATGTTCCTGTCTCCATCCATAGATCACACAAGAAGATTCTCATTAAAGGGGGTGAACTTTAGAGCAGTGGCTCTCAACCGGTGAGGGACACCCCCCCCCCCTCCCACCACCACCGGAGAGAGAGAGAGAGAGAGAGAGAGAGAGAGAGAGAGAGAGAGAGATAGAGAACGAGAGAGGAGGGGAATTTCAGGGTTTCTAGGGAAGGGGGGGGGGATTAGGATTATTTCAACATCGCGTTAAAATAAGAACCGATTATTTGATATTGTTTTTCTCTCCATACTTTACTGTTCTGTACTTCTCGACCTTCTGAAATTCGTTTTATAACGTAAGTAGACCTGTGGGTGGCGGGGTAGGCGTATCTTCTATCAAAGGAGAAATAAGGTGCCTCCTTCACTCCGCTAGCCCAAGGGACACTCTTGGGCAAGGTGGAGTACCCGTTTAGCCCCGCGATCAGGGTTACGTGAAGCCATGTGTGCAGGTGGTGGATGAGGTTGAAGAGCAGCCGACAGATAGCTGTGGGTTATGGTCTACAGCGTCACGACGGCAGGCAGAGGATCTCTTTTTTGAGGAGACAATGGCTACGGTCATTGACATGTATGGTCACCTCTGAGAAGGAAAGCAATGGCAAACTACCTCCTTCACAGATGCCAAGAACATTATGTTTTGTCAAAGGCTTTCGATAAAGTGAGACATGTCGACATGATAAGGATGCTTGAAGATCTTCAAATTGATGGAATAGACTTTAGACTTGTGAAAAAGAAAAATTGGAAACAACAAGCTGCCATCAGAATTGATAATGAAGTAGGTCAATATCAGCCTATTAAGAGAGGTGTGAGACAGGGATGTGTAATCCAGATCTTTTTTCCCTGTACAGTGAACATATTTTCAGAAATATAGAAGATATGGAAGGAATCAACACTGGGGGACGAGACATCAATAGCATTAGATATGCAGATGATATAGTCTTGATTGCAGACAATGAGCAGGACCTGCAACATTTAGTAGATGCGGTTGTTGCACATAGTGAATAACTAGGGTTAGAATTCAATTGTAAGAAGACACAGATTATTTTCGTCACTAGGAAGGAAGAAATACCACAATGTAATATACAAGTAAATAGGCATATTCTTAAACAAGTGAATAGGTACAGCTATCTCGGAACAGTCATAACATCTGATGGGAGATGCCTTGAAGAGACTAGAACAAGAATTGCCATGGCGAAGGTAGCCTTTAGCAAGATGAATAACATACTGACCAATAAAAAGATGTCAAATGAAACGAGAAAAAAGCGTGTTGAAGTGCTACATAGAACCTGTACTTTTATATGGATGTGAAGCGTGGACAATGAGCAGACAAGCTGAAAAGCATCTGATGGCTGTGGAAATGTGGTTTCTGATGAAAATGTAAAGAATACCTTGGACAGACAAAATAACCAATGAACAAGTCTTACAAGAAACAAATGAAGATCGTAAACTGATTAGAGATATTAGACGTAGACAGTCAAAATATTTGGGCATGTTATGAGCAGAATTGATTTGGAGAATTTGGTAAGTTCGAAGGGAGGAGACCAAAGGGGAGACCAAGAATTAAATTCCTGGATGACATGGTCACATGGCATGGTCGAGACAGAAACACGGAGCTGATCCACGACTCTGATGATCGAGTGAGATGGCAAAACATGACCGCTCACGCTTATCGGCATGGCACATGATGGAGACCCGCATATCCCGTTTTATGTAGAAGTCTAGACTTGTTCTGGTATGTGTTATTAAATTTAGCTTCCATATTTACGTATACTGTGTAAGGGCGGAAAGGGGGGGATTTATAGGGAGGAAATAGGTAAGGGTGGGGGGGGGGGATGACATTCTAAACATATCGTGAAAGGTTGACAACCACTGTCATAGAGAATTCCCACCACGGTATGCCAGAAACATGCATAATAATCGTTCCATTGTTGAACTAGTATGGCTTGCTCTCCTTTGTACCTAAAATCTGATTGATGTTTCACCAGTTAATCTGATAGCAGAGTGTTTGTTTGTGATATACTGTTTCCATTAAGTGGATCGAACGTTATGGAAACTCATTATTTCTAATATAGTTCTATAGTTTCAGATGTTGAACACAGTCGAAGGCTTAATGCAGTCTATGAAGCAAGTATGCAGATCTACACTGTACTCTCCGCATTTCCCAAGAATGGTTCTCATATTGGAGATATGGTCCTCGGTTCCTCTACCCCGACTTAAACCGGCCAATTCAGCCTATTGTTGCCCATGTCCAACTACCCAGAAAAATTTAACGTGCGGAACCTACGCGAAGGGGCCTTCTAACTAAGAAAGTAATACCAGACCGTCATCAAGCTGTTGACAGCAAAACCAAAAGAATAAGTTTAAAATAGGAACGTGGAATATCAAGACAGTAGATTATACATCCACACACACGATAACAGTCATTATATATATATATATATATATATATATATATATATATATATATATATATATATATATATATATATATATATATATAGGGTTGAAGTCTTTTGTTTTGACACTGAATCATCTAAAACATGTGGAGGAAACACTAGGTTTAATCTCAGAGAGTCAACATGTCCTGTGCCTGTGCTGAATCATGACCTAGTTCCACCCTAACATGTCTCTCTCTCTCTCTCTCACTCTCAGAAGATGTGAAGTTCCTTTGCTGTCTTACACACCTCTCTTTTTTAGCATGGAGAGGGGAAGGAGAGCCAAGCAAAACAGTCCTTGTGTAGATGGTGCTTTGATACTGGGTCGAGAGGCAAGTTTTTACTCCAGCCTCACTCCGATAGACGCAAGCCTCTTCTAGGGCCTCCACAGTCGAAATGCTGAAGCAACTGACTTAAAGATAGGACCTGGTCATCTGTGAAATTTACAACAGACTACATACACACGCACAGAGACAAACAGACAGACAGACAGACAGACAGACAAACAGACAAACAAACAGACAAACATAAGCAAGTTATTTGAATTACAACGAAACACATTAATTCAATTACAGTACCATAAAGCAACAGTTGGCTACTGATCCATTAGGATTTAAGATTCAAGTTCAGCAGCCATCTTTGATAAAGTCACCGCGTGATTGTCGATGGCTTCATCGTGTGGTGGGAATACTGCAGATGAAAGAACCACACTGGAATTTAAAACATTAACAATAAAACAGTTCAATGAGGTAAAACACAATACAAATAAACATCATCATTATAACAATGAGAAATATTATTAGAGTTACATAGGTAAAGTGAAAGTTTACACAGGTACATATCAAAGTCTACATGCTAGTCACCGGTAATAATATACAGCTATTGCAAATTAAGCCGGTCTTCATGGCGAAGAGCTTATGCACGCGATTTGTAAGCCCGCTTCCCCGAGTTCGAAACACCGCTGCGACCGATTTGGCAGCAGACCGCGTTAGGTGGGTTTTAACGAGTTGGTATAAGAGCCTGCCTTTCATAAAGCAATGGCAAACTTCTGAACGTAAATTTGCCAAGATATCAATAATAGCAGTAAAATGCTGATGTTGACAGCGATGTCCTGTAAAAAGGATATGCAAAAAAAAAAAAAAAAATGCATGATAAACGGTATAATTGCAAAGGACGCCAAATAAAGAGAGAATGCCTTTTACGGTGCAGACAGAAGATTCCATCGAGTATGTTACCACAGCCAAGCAGACAGGCATGGGGGGGGGGGGGGGGGGCGTAGATCGACAATGGCAGACATGCGGCAGACATAAACACAGCTTCCACCATATCGTCATCACATTGGGGTAAGGTGTTGTAATCATCTGGCAGTATACGAGATTCAACAGTTGATAGATGAGAATGCTTGCAGAGATGATGTATTATTACGCGGGCAAGTCAATAAGAAAGTCACAATTGGCTGTAGAAAAATAACTAAATGTGATAACAACTTGAAATCAGTTTAGTTATATATATATACATTGTCCTTTTCTTTCTCGACATAATTTCCACCAACATTGATGCACTCGTCTCACCGTTTTATCAGACCTCCTAAACCGGTTTCATAGAACTGCGTGCTCTCTCCTTCAATAGTCTGGGTACCCACATTGAGCACACTTTCTTAAATTTCAATCGATCATGCATTATCCTGTATGCTGAACCATGTGAGCACCCAATTGCAGATGCTACAGAGTCTATCGTTATCCGCCTGCCACTTCTGATCATCTCCTCCACCCGCTGCATGGATGCGTCTGTTGCAATCTCAACAGGACGACGAGATCGGATTTCATCAACAATTTTAGAGCGTCCTTGAGAAAATCTTTCTTCCCAGCTATGCACAGCTTTACGGGGCAAACATTTGTCAGCATAAACAGGAAGCATTTCCTTATGAATGTCTTTTGCAGGCAGTCCTTTTGCCCACAAATAAAAAAAAAACGCACATCAGCACGTTGCTCTTTGGTTATACACTCCGTAAGTACAGTTGCCATTTCGTTAATGCGCTGTTCAAGCGCATGCGACATCTAGCGCCACCCGATTAACGGAAATATAAAATTTGATGTTGCTGTCATCTAATGACACCTGTAGAGAACACCAACTACATTTACCTGCCATCCCACAGAACTGTGTGACTTACTTATTGACTCGCCCTCGTATATACACCAACGGTTATGTGCACTTTGAGACGAGATCTGGTTAGAGATATCCAGCTAGAGTCAGGGGATAAGACATCTTGACTGCAGCAGGATATTGAAAAACACGTTTTCTTGTATATCTCACAACCTCTGATAGACACAATTATCTGTAAGAGATGCGACATAAAGCACAGTGGACCGACTGGAGAGCGGCCAGCGGACCTATTTAGGGAAAATCTGAGGGATAGCTCACATTCAAGCCTCTTTCTAATCATTTTAATTCTCTGAATCATAAAGAGACAGTGTTTGTCTGAGGTGTGTGTCACTGCTATTTGGCCATGTTACTCAGACACTTATCTCAGAGTGAAGATGGAGAGCCAATTAACTTTCATTGCGGGGTGTGTCCATCCAGCGGGAATCTATTCTGTTGTAGATGTCACAGTTACAGTTGGCCATCCTCCCTTCTTTTGTCATGTCGTGCCCATATAATAATTAACTTTTTCATGGGTTTGGCCCATCTTTAGTTCTATTACTTCCGACTAATCAGCATGAACCATCAGATTTTTAAATTTGAGTATTTACTAATGGGACGACCACCAAAAGATAGGCCTTGAGAAACCGAATCTAACGGTACCAAGATGATGCATGTATGTCAATTAGAAGCGAAGATATGCAACTTTGAGTGTCGTGATCATTAACGCAGAAATTGACACAAAAGATCTCCTCTGCACATCTTTTTTTCGTGTCCAAACCAAGGTCATAGCAGAAGTTATCAAAATTTATGTTCTTACTAGTGTAGCTTGTTTATTTTTAAACGAACATCCTAGCAACCATACACGAACATCCTAGCAACCATACATCATTGCGATCGGTGTAGCGAAGCCTAACCGCTCATGTCATCTATTTTTACATATGATGTAACGTTATCTAATTAGCATATAAAAATGGCCACCAATTAGTTATTATATTAATTAATTACCAAGTGCATTCTTTATATTATGTTTAAACCTTGGCACGTAATATATTGTATTATGCGGAATGATGCCATGCACATAATGGGTTAATTCCTGTTTAGATAGTATGCAACGTTATCTAATTAGCATATAAAAATGGCCGCCAATTAGTTATTATATTAAGTAATTACCAAGTGCATTCTTTATATTATGTTTAAACCCTGGCACGTAATATATTGTAGTATGCGGAATGATGCTACGCACATAATGGGTTAATTCCTGTTTAGATAGTATGCAACGTTATCTAATTAGCATATAAAAATGGCCGCGAGAAGAAGAAGAAGAGGAAGAAGAAGACTGGCCACGATATGAAAAAGATTTGCAGAAATAAATACAGAAAGACAGCATGATCGACCACAGTTGTACTCACAGTTTCTTGCTGCACCTCTTATACTCTTGAAGCCAAGCGTAGCAATTGGAGCTCTCTGCATTAAGGCATCCGAGCAGCGTACCCTTTCAGAATAGGGTATCCTTCTTGGAACACAGATAGATGGGATCTGAGATCATCAGCAGTCCTTCTTTATTACAATTCTGAATATAAAATAAATGTACGTAAAAGTAATTGGGAATATTCTTCAACAAGTGAATAGGTACAATTATCTCGGAACAGTAATATCTGATGGGAGATGCCTTGAAGAGATTAGAACAAGAATCGCCATGGCAAAAGTAGCTTTTAGCAAGATGAAGTACATACTGACCAATAAAAAGATGCCAATTGAAACGAGAAAAAGAGTGTTGAGATGCTACATAGAACCTGTACTTTTATATGGATGTGAAGCTTGGACAATGAGCAGTCAGGCTGAAAAACAACTGATGGCTGTAGAAATGTGGTTTCTGAGGAAAATGCAAAGAATACCATGGACAGCCAGAAAGACCAATGAACAAGTCCTTCAAGAAACAAATGAAGATCGTAAACTGATTAGAAACATTAGACGTAGACAGTCACAATTTTTGGGCATGTTATGAGAAGAAATGATTTGGAGAAGGGAGAAGCTATACACAAAATGTTGTGTATAGTCAGAGCCGCTATACACAAGAATTTGTGGCTGGTCACGTGATTATTCAACACAAAATTTTGTGAACAGTACGAGCCGCTATTCACATTTCGCTGCAATTTCTTCAAACCTCACAAAGACAATATTTGTCGACAAGGACACACTCTACGCACAGTGATATTTTATTTGGCAAGTAAAATTCACGTTAAACAAAGACATCTATTACTATTGTATTCATCCGAGACTCGATCACTCCGTAATTGCCTGGGGGATGCACCCCCGGCAGCTACCGCAGATCCACAGAGAACACTTTATTCAGATGCTTCGAGTTTCTCAGTCCTATATTTTAGTTCTTAAAACAAGCAACTAGAAAGTCGCTTAGAAGCCCTGGAGATGTGGATATACAGACGAATATGTCGTATGTCATGGAAACAAAACAATCAAATGCAGAGGTCCTAGAAAAACTGGGAATGAAGAGAGAGAGAGAGAGAGAGAGAGTTGACGGAAGAAATAAAGAGGAGGCAAGTGAAATATTTCGGCCATGTTATTGTTAAAAGACATGATACTCTTATAAAAACCATACTGGAGGGCAAGGTTGAGGGCATGCGAGCAAGAGGTAGACAACGCAGTGCCGCCCATTGATTTTCAATGGCAAAAAAATTTTGGCAAAAAAATAATGTTTTGAACCACTTCGTAAGCATCTTGAGTGATGAAACTCACCAAATAAATGTAAAATTGCATGCAGAATCCGAAAATCCATATGAAAACATTAGACTATTAATACATCAAGCTTAAAATAACCGATAGATATGCGTGCAGCAGTGCCGCCATTCAGCCCATTGATTTTCAATGGCAAAAAAATGTTCCCGAAAAACAATGTTTTGAACCACTTTGTAAGCGTTTTGAACGATGAAACTCACCAAATATATGTAAAATTGCATGCAGAATCCGAAAATCTATATAAAAACATTAAACTATTAATGAATCAAGCTTAAAATAGACAATTACTAACTTATATCACAAGAAATTCAATTTTTCAAAGACTGAAGGGAAACTTACCCACATTCTGCGAGTTCAAAATGGCAGACTGACCTTTGGTCATGAAGCCAAGATGGCGCCCGTGGTTGTTATGTGTTATTTGAAGGTATCCAATCAGAAACACCAGAACCACCTATAATCGACAATGACTCGTTGACACGGCGAAACCCTTCTGCGCAAGCGCGGAAAAAATGGCTTCCGGTTAAAGTATGCTTACAGACTGATGGATTACACTTCACACTTACACATCTTCGCATTATTACTTTCCACAGCACGGAGCCAATATCCACTATTACACGCGGAACTCCTGGCTGAGCAATAAAGCTGACGAGATTTAAGGTTTTGCTGACAGACATAATACGAACAACTTCTATGACTCACCAAAAGCGGTCTATGGCCCTACACCACCAGGCATAGTTCCCCTCCTCGGTGCAGATGGGGGAACAATGGTCGCCGACAAAAAAGAATTTCTGCAACATTGGGCAGAACATTTAGAAACATCCTAAATGCAACATCTCCATCAATAACGACGAAACCATGAACATCCTTCTTCAAGTTCCCACTAACTGTACTGTGGCTGACTTGCAAACCATAATAGAAATTAATAAAACTATCCATAAACTTTTCAGTGCAAGGCCCCTGGTCCTGATTTCAATCCCGTCAGAAATCTGCAAAGCAGATGGACCGGTTCTGATAGAGCAGCTTCACCAAGTCTTTACAAACATATGGTTGAACGAGACCATGCCACAAGATTTCAAGGACGCGTCAATAGTCCACCTTTACAAACGTAAAGGAAACTGTCAATCCTGTGACATCTCAATGCTCTCGTTTACTGGAAAGATACTAGCCATAATTCTTATAAATCGCCTCACAACCTATCTCGACCAAGGTCTTCTTCCTGGGGGACAATGTCGCTTTAGAAAAAAAAAACGAGGAACTGTTGACATGATGTTTGCTGCAAGGCAGTTGCAAGAGAAATGTCAGGAACAGAACTCTGAAATTTTCTCCTCATTGATCGATCTTATAAAGGCTTTTGATACACTCAGCAGAGAAGGACTGTGGAAGATTATGGCGAAATATGACTGTCCACGAAAGTCTGTCCAAATAGTGCGACCATTCCATGATGGTATGCAGGCAAGAGTCCAGGAAAAGGGAGAATTATATGAGCCCTTTCCTGTCACCAATGGAGTGAAACAAGGCTGTGTCCTGGCACCAATGTTATTCAGCCTCATGTTTTCGGCTTTTTCGACTAATGCTTTCGAAAACAGCGACATTAAAATAGACATCAACTACCGCATGGATGGAAAGCTGTTCAATCTCAGATGGCTGAAAGCTAAAACCAAAGCTGCCAGCGACACCGTCAGAGAGCGCCTGTTTGCTGACGACTGAGCTCTATATGCCAACTTAGAGGCAGACATGCAACACAACGTTTTAGCTTTCTCAAATGCCTGTGTCAACTTTGGGCTCGATGTCAACTTGGAGAAGACTGTAGTTATGTACCAACCAGCTCAAGGGATAAGTCACATTGAACAGGATATCACAGTGAGAATGGTCATAGACTAAGTGTTGTGCACAAATTCACCTATCTTGGTAGCACGTGTCACAAGCTGCCACAATTCACGACGAAGTGAATGCAAGAATCTCCAAGGCCAGTGCGGCCTTTGGCAGACTGTACAAACATGTGTGGGATAGAAATGGAATAAACCTGCAAACAAAGCTGAAAGTCTACAAAGCAGTCGTATTGTCCACACTTCTCTATGCTTGTGAAATCTGGATTATTTACCAGCGACACGCTATGAAATTAAACCACTACCCCACAGTCTGCATTAGGAAGCTATTAAAGATGAAGTGGCAAGAGAGATTCCAGACACTGAAGTCATAGAAAGAGCGTCCATGCCCAGTATTCACACTCTATTAATGAAGAATTGGATTCACTTGGCTGGTCACCATACTCGCATGCCAGATCACAGGCTCCTTAGATGAATTTTTCTACGATGAGTTGCGTTTTGGTAAACGCCCACAAAGCGGCCAGGGGAAACGCAATAAATCCACTGAAGATATCTCCCAAAGCTTTTGAAATTCATCGCGATACTTAGGAGACTGCTGCCAAAGACCGAAATCTATGGCGTACATCATTACGCCTAGGAGATAAATTTGGGAACCTGTTGAGGCCACTGAAACAGTTACTCTGGAGTGTCTAGTTGGCCATTCGTCGAAGTACACTTGTTCCTGCAGCGAGGCGCTGTCGCCATTTGAAGGTGACAGGTTCGAATCCCGGTCGGTAACTATAGCTTTCCAATTTTATGTTGTTTAGTGTGTAATTTAGTCTTTACTTCTTTCCTTTCCTTCTGTGAGCGCCAATAATACTACGTGTGTTTATTTATGTAATCATTACGCCAGAGTGCAGTTACTTGTGAGGCAAACAGGTCTGCAAGAGCTGTGAGAAAAAAAAAAGACCGAAAAAAGAACCATCACAGTAGTTCCTCCTCCTGGAACGCCAAGCATTCTGTACCCACATTGTCAAAGAATATTTCGAGCCAAATTAGGCCTTGCCAGTTATCTTAGGACTCATGGCTCCAAACTTTCAAGCCCACTGGATGAAGTGAATGGTCATCATCATACTTGGTGGACAGTCACCACTATCCACAGTTTTAATTCACTAATCAATCACTAACTGACATCACACGATTCGGAACATTCCATACTCTCGCGGTTCCCATCTTTAACAACCAACAGAGTCCAATACTAACGGTGCCAGTTGCATCTGATTATGTGTTTGTCTGGCCTTTCCTTGGAGTACCGAGCATCGGTTAGATCCTATGGTCACCCTCTGCTGCACTATTCTGCCCAGGCCAGGATGGTGTATTTGCTCTTCCACACTGTACACATGATCCTCAAACGAGCACTGACCACACCTGCCTTATCGTGCACCAATAACCCACCCAGCGGTGCACACCCAGCCATTTTGTCCCACCTGCTCTTTTCCCAAAACACCAGCATGTCCCGCGAAAAAGACCCAACGGATCTTTCTTTGAGGTTTGAATTGAAGCATACCACTTCGCACTAAGTACGCCTGTCTTTACTTTTCATGAGTGTACTCTGAGTCCGTTACAATCAGGATATGTGTGTGAGCGGAAAGTTTTAGTAACTGAATTAACAAAATCAGTAATGAAATCAAACTATTCAGAATTCTGGAATAAACAACAGCAATCAGTAATAAGAGAAACACAAACACTGGAGCATAAAACAAAAAGTGCCAGTACAAACATAAATGAACACTGACTCGTTTCTGTTGTGCGATTTTTATATGACAATCACAAAGAAAGCATAAATGAGGCGCCAGTAAGTAAGTAAGCACATGCATGTTCTGTATCAGAACATACTAATTACTTCTATATTTACCATTTATTGAAGTTACTTCCAGGTGTTGTGTTTAACGTTGGCGTGATTAAACACACGTCCTGCGGGGGAACAAGGAAATATAAGCTGGCTATATATAAAAAAAGCAGGATATATAAAATATATAAGCTGGTCGGGTAGATATAGTGAAAACAGTAAAAGTCCCTTTTACAAGCCTTGGGGCATATTGGACATATATTAAAAATATAGTAAATGATAATTTTACACCCAAAGCATTGGATATATGGTTAATTAGTTGCATATCCGTTACCGGACGTAGCAGTCAACCCCATAATTGTTGTTGTTGTTGAGTTTTGGCAAATTTACGTTTAGTAGTTTGCCATTGATTTCTGAACGACCGGCACTCATACCATTGCATAAAAACAAACGGTCTGCTGCTAAATATCTCGCACCTGTGTTGTGCAACGCGATGTGCAACAATACGAATTGCTTCTGTAACCTCTTCATCACAGAGCCGGGTATATGGTGCAAGACCCATATTTGTATACACCAATCGGAACTCGGCGGGTGGTATGATTGATATCTGTTTATGAACCTGTGTTCTTCGATGTTCAGATCTTGTTGACTGTGTTTTCCATCGTCTTTATCCACGGCATTCTAGGAACGCTTCTGTAACATCTTAAATCCAAAAGCATACATTTTCTTCTTTAGTGAGTGACAGACAGCTCTTGCCATGAGTATCTTGGGATAAATAATGTTGCAGCTTCAACTTGTTTTCCACGTTTACTAGTCTTGGACTATGTCCTCAGTTTTCAGCAACCTCGGAAGTTGCTAGGGCAAGTGAGTATCCTACCCTGTGGTACTCCAGCTAAAAGAAACTGGTATCTCAATGGTGCCAACAGATCCTGTTGTGTAATCGTCTTTTGTCACACGTGGCGTGTTTCCCGTTCTCTACCACGTGAACGTGCAGCTGGAATATTTCCTTAGTTTATTTATGAGGCTATTGTGACATTTCTGAAACGCTACAGTATTTTATAGCCGGCTCTCAGGCAAAGGGCTTACGAACGCAATTCATAATCCCGCATACCACTTTCGAAAGACAGCTGTTGGCGATTTGGAAGCTGACCGCCTTGCTCTAGTTTTCATTCAGTGGTATGTGTGCCGGTCGTTCAGAAAGCAATGGAAAACTACTGCACGTAAACTTGAAAAGAAATCACAGGCAACCAACAAATGGGGATGACTTTGACGTCATGTAAAGGATATGCAACTATAGTGCATTTACATTTGATTGCCTCCATATAAAAAGCCATATCTCAATAACCAACTGAGGTAAAATGATGCGATTTAGCATATACTTTATCAACATGTCCACCCAACAAAGAAAAAAATTGTTCTGGAGATTTTAACGGCAGATTTCAATGTTTGTTTATATGCGGTATATAATTTACGGGTCAGATATGAAGTGCATATTATTACATGGATTACATCTTGACCCAGAAAATCAGCGTTCAATATTGAATATTTTCCCGCGGTGCACGGGAAAATATTGAATATTTTCCCTCGGTGCACGGGAATTTCGCTATGGCAAATCCCTGTGCAGTTTAAATGGGAGTGTTCAGAGGTGTCGTCAATAATGTAGGTGCTTTCATGAAACGTGATTATATAAATAAATCTTACCATCTATCGCTAACATTTGAATGTGTGAATATTGTTCAATGGGATTGAATGTGCAATTTTTTACAATTCAAAGCATCACTATGAAGTTGTACACATACTTGTGTCAAGAAGCTGATCACAGGAAACTGTTTCATACTATTACAAATCCCGAAAAAAGAACAGTGTATGCATTGGGTTTGAGTAAACGGTAATTTCGTCGATGGGTGCAAGAATCTGGAATGAAACCAACACGCGAAAAGCAAACGGTAGTTAGAAAGGCAATTATAGACAGCTTGACGAGGATGTCATAAAGCGAGCTATTATAAAAAATGCTGGATACCAAAGAAACAGTGATTGTAAGAAAACTTAGGGCTTGGTTGAGAAAAAAACAATGACATAGAGCTATCCAAAACAACTTTGTGGAAAAGTATTAAGAAATTAGGCTTCACTTTTAGAAAGTACAAGGGAGGTAGAAATATCCTTTGCGAGCAACCGCATTTAGGAGCCATGAGAAGCAGATACCTATGTGAAATAAGGGAAATGCGCAAAGAAAATTATGACATAGTGTATTTGGATGAAACGTGGATCAATGCGCACTACACAAGTGAAAAGTAATGGCAATCAGCGGATGGAAAGATAAAATGATATGAGCCCAGTAGTAAAGGACAGCGTTCGGTCATAGCCCATGCTTGTAGTACTCATAATGGCTTACTACAGAATGCTGGACTCGTGTTCGTATCAAAGCATACAGACAATAGGAATTATCATAACGAGATGAATGGTAATGTATTTAGAGATTGGCTCGAGAATACAGTACTTCCATCCCTTGATAGACCGTCTTGTCTAATCATGGACAATGCATCATATCACAATGTTGTTGCCCAAGAAGACAAAATACCTACGGCATCGACCACAAAGGAAGCAATAAAGATATGGCTCGGAAGGGAAAATATACCATTTCATGATATATATTTCAAGCTACAGTTGTTTTCCCTTGTAAATCAGGCGCAAATAAGCAAGGAATATCAAATCGACAAGTTGATAGAAGAGCTTGGCCAAAGGTGCTTGAGACTTCCTCCCTACCATTCTCATTTAAACCCTATAGAACCTGTATGGGCTAAAATTAAAGGACAGGTGGCAGCTGACAATACTACATTCAAATTGTCTGACGTCAAGATACTAACCCAGTCCGTGCTATTAAATACTAATAAAAGTTACTGGGAAAAAAATGCGAGAACCATGTGTTGAAAGAGGAAGAGGACTATTGGAGAAAGGATGGATTTAATTTTATGCAACCGAGAGCAGGATGGATTGAATTTTATGCAACCGAGAGCAGTCATCAACCTACTGGAATCGTCCGACACAGATTAAGGTCTGGGCAGATCGCAGACATTAATGCACAATCACACTTACTGGGATATTTTGTTCCAACTATTCAGACGAATTGCAGGCCCTAAACATTACAGCATCAGCACAATGTCAATGGCAACAGTTTGTATTCCACAGTGATTAATTTTCAGTTCTGCAAGCCCTCAACGGTGACAAACAACTGGTACTGAAAAGGAAATAAAAACAACACACTAAACGCATTGAATACCAACAGAAGAGTAATATTGCGGTGGAAACTGACATAATGTGGCATTCCAAGAAACGTGATAACAAACACGTTGTCAAACAACGTACAGCACACGACAACACACGAACATACGAATCAATCATCTTGGGCGTTAAGAAGGAAGCCCACTACAGAGACATTCACAGCTATATTCGTTGTGCAAAACAGGTAACAATCATGTTCCGTCTCTGAACAGTAAACAGCAGAGTAGACAATCTTTCACGAAGACTCAAAGCGGTTCTGTCACCAATGTGCACGTGTGAACAAACTACACAGACAGCTGAACAGGTCCATAAAAATTGACACATGATGACTAAATTGCTGTGTTATCTATGGTCACTCCATACGCACATTAACATACAGCTGTTTGGAAGCCATCACGAACTCCACATAAAAAGCTAAATGCATCCTAGTAACATGACTCCTTGTGTACACATTATTAACAAGAAGCTGAAGAAACACGAAGGAAATTAAATATAAGGTAAGAAATATATGCCTTCTACTTTCCTGTTCAATTCCATTTCGATTCAACATTATTTACCCCATGCTTCTACAAATTCTGTCTGTACTTATATTACATACACATTGCACCCACTTCCACAAGAATCTGGATACGCCTTGTGTCGTCACCGGAATTAAGGTGCGGTACTGTAAAACAAGTTTGTTAGTGTGAATTCACTAGTTTTTCGCCAAAACATCAAAGAAATGTCGCCGCTTTCCATGATTTAAGCTGCCTTTGGACCTATCAAAGGCATATTACTTGGGTGAGGGTAAATATAAGATGGCAGGAAAAATTTCATAACGATGCAACAGACAGTAATTGATCGTGAATGAAGGCATTCATTTCTGGATAGACTATATCTTAAATTAGCACTACTTTATAGCGGTCGCGTTGATAAAACATTTGGAAAGTTATGCCGAAAATGGCTTGATCGCGGTAGGAAGGCGAACATGGCTTGTTCGCTACTGAAGGGAACGATTGATCACCTATTACTCCATGCATTTAGGATGACAAAATGTGATGGCTCATACACTTTACATACGCACAGCAGGTTCCTGCTACCAGACCTGTTTTTAATTATTTATTTACAGTGCTTGTTCATTCATTCATTCATTCATTCATTCATTCATTCATTCATTCATTCATTCATTCAGTAGCATGTCCTGTGCTGAACCTCGCTCACCTAACAACCTTCTGGAAAACCTCTCGATCATATGCAAGATGTACCGCTTCCGAAACACCCTCGTTGTTGTTTAGGTTTCCTTGCAAGTTTTGCAAGTATGTAGTATGCCATTGCTTTCCTTCTGGGCAGTGACTGTACTAGCCGATGGCCATAGCCATTGCCTCAACTGATGAGATCATCTGCCTATCGCCGCAGAGTGCAAACCACAATCTGTCGGCGGCACAGATATTGCACAGTACTTGTTAGAGGATCTTAATTAACTATGAGGCTTAATTCTTTTTTTTCTTTTTCTTTGTGTGTGTGTGAGTGTGTGGTAGAGTGACAACATTTTGATGAAGATTAATCGACCAGCAAGCGAACTGACTTTTCTATATAAATATGCGGCACCACTGCTACAGCTATTAAAGCAGTTATAGTCACAATAATAGAATAAGGGAGAAAGATAGATGAACAAAGTGAAAACATTAAAGGTATAACTTCTTGGCGATCCTTATTTTGTAAATACCGTATTCCATCCATCCATCATGTGCCATTCCGGTAAGCGTGGACGGTCATGTTTTGCCATCTCACTCGATCACCAGAGTCGTGGATTAGCTCCGTGTTTCTGTCTCGACTATGCCACGTAGCCAAGCCATCCAGGTATTTACTTCTCGGTCTTCCCTTGGTCTCTTCCCTTCGATCAGGCCAGTTGTCACCAAGTTCTCCAATTCATTTCTTCTCATAACATGTCCAAAAATTGTCGACTGTCTACGTCTAATCTCTCTAACCAGTTTACGATCTTCATTTGTTTCTTGAAGGACTTGTTCATTGGTTTTTCTGTCTGTCCACGATAGTCTTCGCATTTCCCTCAGAAACCACATTTCACAGCCATCAGATGTTTTTCAGCTTGTCTGCTCATTTCCCATGCTTCACATCCATATAAAAGTACAGGTTCTATGTAGCACTTCAACATTCTTTTTCTCGTTTCAATTGGTATCCTTTTATTGGTCAGTATGTTTTTCATCTTTCAAAAGGCTACCTTCGCAATGGGAATTCTTGTTCTAATCTCTTCAAGGCATCTCCCATCAGACGTTATGACTGTTCCGAGATAACTGTACAGATTCACTTGTTTAAGAATATGCCCATTTACTTGTATATTACATTGTGGTATTTCTTCCTTCCTAGTGACGACCATAATCTGTGTCTTCTTACAACTCAATTCTAACCCTAGTTGTTCACTGTGTGCAACAACCGCATCTACTAAATGTTGCAGGTCCTGTTCATTGTCTGCAATCAAGTCTGTATCATCTGCATATCTAATGTTATTGATGTATCGTCCCCCGATGTTGATTCCTACCATGCCTTCTATATTTCTGAAAATATTTTTACTGTACAGGGAAAAAAAGATCTGGAGACATTACACATTCCTGTCTTACACCTCTCTTAATAGACTGATATTGTCCTACTTCATTATAAATTCTTATGGCAGCTTCTTGTTTCCTATATAATGATATTTACAAGTCTAAGGTTTTTCCCATCAATTTGTAGATCTTCAAGCATCCTTATCATGTCGACATGTCTCACTTTATCGAAAGCCTGTGTGTAGTCCATAAAGCAGAGGTGCAGATCTTTGTTTACTTCTATAGAACGTCCAATTACCGTTTTCAGTATGTACACAGCATTTACTGTATCCTTGCCTTCTACAAACCCACATTGTTTCTTTCCCTTTTTAGGTTGTATTTTCTTCCTAACTCTTTGCATGTTCGATGTTGATTACATTCCAATGCTCCTGATTTCTTTGGGATTGCAATAAAGACAGTGTTACATAATTCATGAGGTATATCTCCAGTATCATATATGGTATTCAGGAGTCTTGTAACTTTATCTATTCCGTATTCTTCTAAAGCATGAATCATTTCTGTTGTGATGCTGTCTGAACCGGGGGTCTTGCCAGATTTCACATGGTTAAGAACATTCTGAACCTCCATCTTCAAAATTTATGGTCCTTCATTTTTATTCAGAATATCACACTGTTCGTCTATGTTATCATCATAAAGGTTTTTCACATAATCTGACCACATATGTAAAATCTGATCTTTTTCTATGATTTTTCCATCTTTTGTCTTTAAGCAGCCTGCTTTGATTAGTAAGCTCCTGAATTATTTTGTGCATTAGTTTGGTATTTTTACTGTTGTGGTATTTTTCAATTTCTATGCAATATTTTTCTAGCCATGCTTCTTTTGCCTCCTTACATAAAGTTCTGACTTTTCTGTGAATTTCTTTATATTTGTCAGGATTATTTTTGTTCTGTCTCCTTGTTTCCATTAGCTGTAAAATTTCTTCAGTCATCCATGTCTGACGACCCACTTTCTTTAATTTGGAATAGTTTTTTCTGCAGCTAAACTGATTGAAGTCTTCAACATTTCCCACTGATCTTCCATATCTTGAAATAGGATCTCTAGATAAAACAATATATCAAATGTGTTCTTTACTTCTGTGTTAAATTTATTTATCTTATATTTCTTTGTCAGTTTTCAATTTGTACAAATCATATTTAGTGTTTTAGGTTGTATACTTGACTTTCTTTAACTTTAACCTCAGTGCTGTAATTAATCTGTGATCACTGTAACAGTCTGCATTGGGAACTGTTTTTACCACTGTTAGCGCATTTCGAAACCTTCTGCTAATCAGGATGTAATCTATCTGGTTTTCAATCCTCCATGTCCATAATCGTCTAGGATGTTGTTTAAACCAGGTGTTTCCGACAACCATTTCTTGTTCTTTTGTCCAGTCTACAAGTCTATATCCTCTTTCGTTTCGCTCTCCCAAACCATGGTTGCCTACACAGCACCTATCGCCTCGATTTCCTACTTTTGCGTTGAAATCACCCATTATAATATTTATTTCTGATTGTTTACAGTTCTTCAAAGCCGACTCCATGTCATTATTAAATTGCTCTATACTTTCTTCACTGCATTCACTTGTTGGAGCATACATTTGAATGACATTTATTTAAAAATGTCTTTCGTTTAATTTTACTAATAGAATTCTGTCTGACACAGCCCAATATCCTTCAACAGAAAATATTGTTTGTCAATCCAATATAATGGCTACACCTCTTTGCCGTTCTTCTCCCCCAACATAACTAATCTTACAATCCTCTCATGTCTTGATCCCTGCCCCTTTCCACCTCGTTTCGCACATTCCTAAAATATTAATCTTCTCTCTTTCCATTTCTTGTTTGATATTTTCTAATTTTCCATCTGCACTCATTGTTCTAACATTCTAAGTTCCTACTTTCAATGATATTAATCGTTTGCACCTAGTAGTCTACTGACGGTCCTATGAAGCACCCATTTACGCCGTTTCTCTGATTATCGATGAGACTGCACAACACAATTTTCTTGGCATCTGTAAAGAAGGTAGTTTGCCATTGCTTTCCTTCTTAGCAGTGACCATACTGTTCAATGACCGATAGCCATTGTCTCCTCAAAAAAGAGATCCTCTGCCTACCGTCGTGTAGCTGGAGACCATAACCTACAAATATCTGTCGGCTGCTCTTCAGCTTCTTCCACCACGTGCACTCATGGCTCAGTAATGTAAAAAAAAAAAAACACAGTAAAAAAAAAACAACAACACAGTAATCGAATACCGTATTGCAATATTAAAGAAGCGGAAAAACATTGCCAACTTTCAGCGCGCTGTACTGAACAGTTCCTGTGAACAGATATCATTATTTTCTCATTTGGTGTCTCCTGGCTTCACTTATGTGTAAGCGATGAGTCATCCACAAAAACACAGTAACAGAACCTAGTGTGTCAAACAATCTATTAAGACAAGATCCGGCAACCATGTTTGTATTGTTGTGTCTAGGTAATGTTGCAAAGTCACCCTGAGTGCCAGCCTTTGTAGTAGTGTGTGGAAGTAATGTTGCACATTTATCCAGCGTGCCAGCGTATGCCCACCATGGTCTAATTCATATTCCTTTGTCCAAAAGTCTTGAAACAAGCGTATATCAATTTTGAATTTTTTAGATGTTTTAGTGACACCGTATTACTTAATAATAGCACCAACATTTCTGCCGTTGTCAACTAACTATACTATCATGAGAATGTGACAGCCGATAGAGTTGGTGGCGAGGAAGCCTGGAGAGAGTGGAAGCATTGGGTAGATACAGGATTTCGCCAGTGATTATTGGTCCACACTCACTCAGCTAGTTTGGAACAGATCGGAATTCTTACCTTCAATGCCTAATTGCTTTAATTTAGAATGAATGTAAACGCAGGAATAGCTTTAAAAATGACATGGCTATTTAACTAAAATTTCATTAAAAAAATTAGATTATATACTGTATTTAAATTCACTCAGAATGCCACTGAAAATAGTTCCACGTGCCGCACTTGGCATGCGAGTCTAAGGCTACCGCTGCATGTATTAAGCAATAGACGAGCCCAGGAAAAAATCCAGAAACCCGTACCTGTAGTCTGATTAACTTAACCAGGTAACACATTCCAGGCAGTATTATTATGTCTTTAAAACGGTCAGTTTAAACAATGCGATAAAACGATCAGCCGCAGGCAGCTATTAATTAAAATATCTTTGGCAAAGTCCACCGAGAAAGCGTTTGAGTCCCATTTAGCTAGATTCCACATTATTTTAATTGTTTTGGGTGCAAATTGGTATTCTATAACTGAAAATAGATACAATTTAGGATGTAATTTTCCAGTAACTAAACAAATACAATCAACGGAAGCCAAAAGCTGGCGGTAAAAGTGCTATGAGGGAAGAATCAACACTCGGAATTAGTGAACTATCATACTATTTCATGAAGAAAGAGATCCAATGGGCAAGCGTGCACTGCACTACGGCAGCTCCGTATGTTGGCTCCAGATATGCTGCTGATGTCAGGACACAGGGTAGTGATTTCATAGCACAGTGATCTTTACCCGGTGTCATACGCTTATACACAGCTCTGCCGAAAACGGACACGACACAAATAGCGTTCAATATTCTAACCACTCCCCTCTCTAAAAAAAAAAAAACCACACACACACGCACGCACGCACGCACGCACGCACACACCCACACACCACGTAATGAATAAAGAAGAACATGAATATAAAATTGTAAAATTATTGTGAAACAAACAGAAATGTGTTTTTTGTTGATTTAAAAGAATTAAAATACTAGTTGAGTTGAGTTAAGCTAAGTACCCACATAACTGCACTCAGGACATTCCCATACACGCTCCATTCCCTAGTTCAGCCAGCGAAGAGTCACATTGCTAATAGGTCCCACTGCTATCTGATTGAAAGTTTTACTGGTCTTCATTCTCAGTATTGACATTCTTCCAGAGCCCCTGCCGATCTCCCGCAATCTCATTCTTTCCACATTCGGGTTCTCAATCTGTTCCCTACCTTCTCCACCTGGTCCCACAGGCGCACGACCACCCCTCCCTTGTCCATAGGCAACTGACTACCACGAGGTGCATTTCCTGCCAGCCTATCAGCCTGTCCATTCACCCTCACTCTTGCATAGCCAGGGAAATAAATCCATATAATTCTCACAATCTGTGACCTCCGAAGCTGGTGAGCCATTCCACCGGAAACATTCCTTTCTCCACTTTGAGTCCGTAATGAATACAGCGTATGTGTCAGTGGTCCCCCTTAACCAACGGAATGCCGCTGTTACTGGTTCCACCTCCATTCTCTTGCTGGAAGTTGTAGTCTCATAAACTTTCCTTTTTCAAGAATCTTCCATTAGCCTTCGCAATGAAACCACAACCATGACGTCTGTTTCTCACCACTGACCTATCAGTGTAGATCACAATGTCACCTTCATGTGTGGTACTCTGGATAAGTTGTTTCACCTCAAACTCTGTGCGGCCCGCCGCCCATTCTCTGCACTCACGACCCAGATTTACTATGACACTGTGCCAGCCCGACATGTCTTCCGTTACTTTAACCCGTAAAGTCACCTTCATCTTTGTTCCGATACATGCGGGAGTCGAGGGAAATGAACGAGCCGATAAACTGGCTGACTCTGCACCCCCTGCTGATGACCAGCCCATGGATCGTGCCGACATTATTAACGTCCTTAAAGTCATGCCGAGAACAGAAGACTTTGACGTCAGTGAATCCACATCGTCTCCTATGAGACAAATGGAATGTTTGCAGATATATAAGATTCTGCACTACTCTATCAAGGGCATCACTCAACAATGTGCTCACTCAACAGGTGCTGCATTCAATCTTCACCAAGTCAGGTCTACATTTACATGAGTGTGACCACTACCTGAAATTCCATCAATCACATAATTCTAATGATATCATAAATATGACATTAGAAATTAAATGTAAAAGCCTAAGAACATAACAAATGAAAACAATAACATGAATCTTGTTCTTAGAGAAAATAAACATAGAAGAAAGATAGTCTTGGTGTTCTCAATTAGTTTTCACCAACAAAGTTGTTTGCTCTCACTCCAATCTTCCACTATCAGGTGTTCAAGGTTTAAATAGCAGATGTGCAGTTTGATCTTCACTTATGCCTGTCCTTCAGGTCTATAGTTTAAGTGATACCTTGATTGATTTGGAATTTGACTATTATGTTGACCATTCTCTTCTGTGCCTAGTTTTGTTCTTTACATCTTTTTCTATTCAGGAAAAAGGGTCTCATACATTATGGGTTTTACAATAATTTCCCATTGTAATGAGTATTTGCTTATAAATAATATAAGTACATCATGGTGTCACTTCTTGTATAGCATTCAGATGCATTATTCTTCATTAAAGCTTCAAGTGAGACGTTATCTTCCATTCTCATGGATGTAATATTTATTATCATCATCATCAACATCATCATGGTTTCCTTATATCATTGTAATTACAATCATTATCATTATTATCCTGCTCATTATATCATTGTCATTACAATCATTATCATTATTATCATAATCATTACAGTCATCGTCATCATCATCCTTGTAGTACATTATTACCATTGCACTAGACCATATGTGTTAACAGGAGTGACATGAACTACAAAGAGGGATTTTGCTTAAATAACAAACACAGATGCTGGTAGTATGCGTAATGTATGATATTGGTTGTGTCGTGCTTAGCGCACAAAACCAGATGATTGTAGCATGAATGATATTTTATACAAAGTGTTGTTATGCGCCAGAGTGTACTAAATTATTATTTAGTTTATGGGTTACGTCGAACCAGTTATCTGGTGATAGTCATGACATTACACATCAAAGTTGCCGGCTATCCTGAGATTGACTGTTGGCCTATACTCCCTCTCTCTCAGCCTGTAACTTCACTAACTCACTCAAACTCCTCATGCATCAATCAACATATCCATCTGTGCATGTGGGGTCAATTAACTCATCTCAGACATCATTCATATGTTTGGATGATCATTTCACTCAGTGTATAGACAGATTCATATCGGTATGGGTGATCATATAGGAATCATTAATCACACATCCTTTATACTGGCATGTAAGGTGGGTAATTATACTTATGTGATTTCCCAATGATAACTTAAATGTTTACCATCATTGATATCACAATGACATATCTTCTTGCACAATCACTCATCATACACATCATATCAGTAGAAATGACAATTATACCTATGTAGGTACTTCACAGAGAATACATTCACAGATGTTTAACAATAATGAAACACACATGACACATGCATGCTCTTCAATGACATAGACATGTGATCATTAGGCACAGTTATGAAATTCACCCAGGGTTTAGCAACATGAAATCCATGAGTCACCACATGCTCTAATCAATACATACAATTTATGTGATATACTCCAATTCACATTCAGGCATTATGAATCATAATCATTCTTGTATGGCGGTTGATTACGCACTATTATGTGGCACAAATATTATTAATCCCCATGTGTGACAACCATGAAAATATATTTGCCTTTCCACCTGTGTACATTAACATCAAACAAATTATGATACTTATAGAACTCATTTTGGTTCCCATGTGTTCAAGAAATATAAGAAACTACTGGTTTGTTCATGTGCTTATGTATAAAAAATCATCTACTGACTAACACACATTACACTAGTTTGACTTACCAGTGTTTACACATTTACAATAGTTTCCTTAAGTCTTAAGTTACCACTCTAATTCAATGCAGATTGAGTTTCATGCTTAATAAATAAAATGTATAACATGTGTCTAATGTTTATACATTAACTAAGTTGTTTAGCTGGGAGAAAATAAAACACTGTAGTTTTCTCCTAATGTACAGTTTATCTTATGACCTTGATAACTGAGTATAATATTATTTAGTTTCTACTAGATTAAATTCTTAAGAAATCACCATTCTAAATCATTGTAGATTGAGGTGCTTCAGAAATAAAAGTACAACTTGGACTAATGCTTTTACATTAAATCAGTTGTTTACTTAGGGAGAAAATAAAACTCACTGTGGTTATTCTTAATGAATAGTTTATCTATAAACTATTACAATTAAATATATTATAATTAACTTCTTAAGAACTCACCACATGTGTTCAACTTACCAACTCTTCTTCTGGGAAAAAGACTCACAACTAATCTAAGATTTAAAATAAATTAAAGTAAGTATGATGTTTACTTTATTTATCAGAATGACTTCAACATGTCGACAAGTTTCATGATCTGAATGAGATGCAATTTCCCATAAGCGATGTCGTAGGTTGAGGATTTTCTTTTCTCGTGTGATTTTGAAACTCTCTCACTCCTTCCGCTATTTCAGGTCTTATGTCTCATGCTGGCTGATGAACAAACAGGCCATGTAGCTTTGCGTGCTGCTATTTATACGGTGCCTTTTCCTGTTCACCGTTTTCATTGCCAATGGGTATATTAAATCTTGAATCGTACAATTGTAGACCAAACAATCCTGTTGCAGTGTTCAGGCTTTAATTGTCGACGGGAAATATCTACAGCATGTTACGTTTGTGAAAATAAAGTATATCACAGTCAGTATCCCACCTTTTCGCCTGTCCTTTCGGTCAGATCGGTAACACTGGTAGCCTCTGATCTTGAACGCTATATTTTCGCTGAGGTGAATTTCTTGCAAGCAACATATACTTACTTTTTCTTAGTCGAAGATGTTGTCTAATTCTATTGTTTTGTTGCTGACTCTCTCCGCATTCTAGTGCATTATTTTAAGTCTTTGTTTAGTATGGCCAGCCGTCCTATTCTCATGTCACCTGGCTCCACAGGACATCTGAGAAGGATCTCCAGTAGATGTGGTTGGACCCTTTCGAGACATAGGGCCCGGCATTGCACCTGCCTGGGTGTCCAAAGCAGGGCGAGCACCATAACATTTAGCAGTAGTCGACATATTCCATTTTGCGTAATTGCGTGGCATCCTGATTTCTGTGGTGCGGCTCTTGGCTGGTTGCCTCCGTCTTCAGCACCTTTCCTTTGCTAGGGCAGACTGTGGTCTCACTCGAGTTTAGATGTGTACTATACACGTGTCTGCGCATGCATGTACGTGCATACACATCTAGCATACTGGTTATTTTTCAGCGCCTGAAATTCGCCGTCGCCCGTTCTCCTGTTAGTTAAAACAGTTCCGCCACGTGAAGGCCAGGAGTTGGACTTTTGCTGCAGAGGTTATGTATTTACGAGCCATTGGGGTATTTAAGCAATGCTGGATGCTCACACCAACACTGCGCCCCGGCTACATACAGCAACATTTGGAACCGCACTTGATGATGATGATTCCATACATATAGTCACTGTCTTGTAATGTTATTTGCATATGGCTTACTAGCATTGTTCACACATCTATGGACTATAACTTTTAATATGGTGGCGGATGTCAGCATGGTCGAATGGATAAGGGCGCTACTTCTTAAACACTCGGTGTGCTGATGCCAAGGTTCTCACCTTCGACATGTTACGTTTTTATTATTATTAATTTTTTTTTGGTTCAGTCCCTACGTCGGTCAGTTGGACTAAAATGTCGACGTGTGGACGTTCATTGCAAGTACCTATGAAGTCGGTGTGGGTTCGTCTGATGGCGAGGGACACTGGTAATAGGGAAAGCTAATCTACACGCAACAATCAGTTCAGTGCACTAGATGTAGTAGCACGTATATGGACTACTCTTGAGTTCATAGCGTCAGAGCACCAAAAAAGCCACCAAAATTATTAGGTCGTTAAAAAGAAGAAAATTACATGAACCTTTTCGACACCATACGGGGGAATATATCACGCTGGCTGCATGTATTTGCCAAGATATGTTGTTGTATGTGAAGGGCTTACGCTTAACATTGAGAAATACCAAACTGCTGTGGAGCCCCTGTGGGCATTGACATAGCATGAGAAAGTGTTGATAGGCATTGGATGGCCCCGTCCTCCTCTCAATAATGCCATGTGGTTAGCAAAAACAATCCATTTTGCCAAGAGACATAGATTTTTTGTTTTTTTGTTGGCTCTCTTAGAACTCAAGCGTAGTCCATGCATATGCTACTACTTTTAGTGCACTGGGCTGATTTTTGTGCGTGGATTAGCTTTCCCTATTACCAGTGTCCTTCGCCGTCAAGCACACCCACTCCGACTTCTGAGGCAGGAGACATTGTAAAAGTCACAATCGTTTCTGAGTTTAGGCAGCATAAAAATAATGTGAACGGACAAAACTACATGCAAGCCAAAATTTCCAATTAAAAATGAAGAAATTGAAAATAACACAAACTTTCAACATCTTGGCACCAAAGTCAAGAAGGGGAACCGTTCACAAGAAGTCAGGCTGAAAGTTAGTTGCATACCCTTTACATGAAATCAGGTATGTGGTACATGATGTATGGCATCTTTTGGCTGTCTGGATTTCTTACCAAGTTTACGTTCAGTAGTTTGCCATTGCTTTCTGGACCATGGGTACTCATACCATTGTATGGAAATAAACTCAAGGCGTTCTGCTGACATATCCGGGGCATACGGCAAGAGCTTACATTGATCCCTAGTCCTACCATCTTCATAGCATTGTCAGCGTAATGTTCTAACAATTACACCAAGGCGCCCGATATTTATATACACATTCCGTTTAACAGAAGAGAACCAAATATAATTATAGTTGGTTTACAGTATTTCTAAATTTATTTTTAATTATATACACATTCTAATTTCTTTTGGAAAAAAAGAAGAGAGAGAGAGAGAGAGAGAGAGAGAGAGAGAGAGAGAGAGAGAGAGAGAGAGAGAGAGAGAGAGAGAGAGAGAGAGAGAGAGAAAGAGAGGGAGAAAGAGAGAGAGAGAGAAAGAGAGAGAGAGAAAGAGAGAGAGAGAGAGAGAGAGAGAGAGAGAGAGAGAGAGAGAGAGAGAGAAAGAGAGAGAGAGAGAGAAACTTGCGATATGTAATTACAATTATCTCATATTATTTCCGAATTTATTTCTTAATAAAATCAGCAAGGAAAACTAACACCCTAACAGTGTTTACTATCAGCAAATCGTAAAACAGATAAAGATAACACTCATCATTAAAAGTGGCATCTGGAATATTGTGATCTACGCACTCACCAATATCTGATCAAGTAAACTAAGAGCATGAGTCACGAGATTGCCTCTGGCACCTGTAGCAGCCCAGGCCTGTGAAAAGAATCTTGGAAAAGGGCAGGGAACAGAATGGCATCATTCCTGTGGGTTTCTCCGTCGACAAACGATTTTTTTTATTGTAAACAGAACCAGGCGTAAACAATCCTATACCGCGGATAGCCTGGGGGATGTGAATGTGAGCGCGGGTTGGACATTGCAGGTTCTTGTAGGTGAGTGAACTCACCTTCGACATTTTACGTTTTTATACAGTATAAAAATATGATGACAGTAATTATTATCGTTGTTATCATAATTATCATCATCGTCTCGTCGTTTTTATCATGATGATCATGATCATCCTTATGATAATCATCGCAATCATTGACATCTTTATCGTGTAGTTATCATCTTCCTCACATTCTTCCGTGTCCTTCTCCTCCTACGCATCCTCCACCTCGTTGTTGTTCGTTTTCTTAAATTTCTACTAATGACTTCTGCTGCTGCTGCTGCTGCATGCAAGTCGTGCATGACAATAACTGGAAAATGTGATGTACACATCAAATGATGAAAGTTTTTATTAAGAGATATATGCTAACAGAGACGCTATTTAATCAAATTGGATCATTGGTTAGCCCTCGTGTTAAAGCTTCTGTAAAAATATAAACTGTGAACTCATACTAGCGTACTCAGAATCATAAAGAAACTATCAAGAAGGAGAACGGAAAATAATGATAACAATATGTGTAGATTAGTATGGATTTGTTGAAGGGAAAGCAAAAAATAATACATTCTATCATCCAATACGAACACGAGCTGAGACACAAAAAGTCGTATGCTTGTGTTTTATAGAGTACGCCAAAACATACGATAAAACAAAACATGATGATATTATCAACATGTTGGAGAATATTACAACTGATGGGAAAGATCGCAAAATAATAAAACAATATTTACTGGAAATAATCCATCCGTCATGTGCCATGCCGATAAGCGTGGGCTGTCATGTTCTGCCATCTCACTCGATCACCAGAGTCGATCACCAGCTCCGTGTTCCCGTCTCGATCATGCCACGTGTCCAAGACATCCAGGTATTTACTTCTCGGTCTTACCCTTGGTCTCTTCCCTTCGATCTTGCCAGTCATCACCAAGTGCTCCAAGTAATTTCTCCTCATAACATGCAAAAGTCCTCTAAAAGTACTGGAGAGTTTTGGTCAGAGACCATAACTTTATGAAGGGAAAATCCCAACTGCACCTCCCCGCGGTAGAGGATGGAAACACACTACGGTGTGGCTAACACGGCTCTGGGGACCGAGTATCCACCGGAATAAGTGGACAACTCTGCAGCTGAGCAGAGCAGGGCACTCACTTGTCCTTACAGTCGGAAATGGCTGTCAAAGGCAGAGGTAAAAAGACCACCATGTGAATGTGGAAGGCAAGGGGAAACCACCACATTATCTTCCCAAGACTTCATGGCAAAACATATATCAAAGTTAGTGAAGGACGTTAATGGCTGTCTTAGGGCATCCTCGTCCGGTAGGGACAGTCATGAGCCACAGGTGACACCAGACCGGCATCCAGCTACTGATGGCAAAATCTTAACTAAAATAAATAAATTTAGAGTAGGAACATGGAATGTTAGGACATTAAATGAGCTAGGAAAGTTGACCAATGTTCTAAGAGAGATGGATAGCATGAAAATGAATATACTAGGCGTTAGTGAGATGAAATGGAAGGGATCGGGCAAAATTATAGCTGACAATCACACAATAATTTATTCTGGAGGAGATACACATGAAAAAGGTGTAGGAATAATATTAGACGAAAAAACAGCCAAGTCAATTAATGGATACTGGTGTATTTCAGATAGAGTTATTATGGTAAAAATCAAAGGCAAACCAATAGACATAAATATTATACAAGTATATGCACCAACAGCAAGCAGTAGTGATGAAGAAATACAACACTTTTACGACGAAATAGAAATGGCGATGGCTCAAATTGGATCACAAGAAATAAAGATAATACTTGGTGATTTTAATGTAAAAGTAGGAAAGGGAAAAATGGAGGATGTAGTGGGGAATTATGGTTTAGGTACAAGAAATGAAAGAGGGGAAAAGCTAATAGAATGGGCAAATATAAATGATATGATAATTGGAAACACATGGTTTAAACACTATAAAAGACGACTGTACACATGGATAAGCCCTGATAAGAAAATACGCAACCAAATTGACTACATACTAATTAATAAAAGATTTAGAAATGCTTTAATTAATGTAAAGACAATGCCTGGTGCTGACTGTAATAGTGATCATGTACCACTATGTGGACAAATAAAAGTAAGATTAAAGAGAGGGAAAAAAATGGTTAAGAACATGAGACTTAATAAAAAGGTTCTGAAAATAGATAAAGAAATGCAAGAACAATACAGAGTGACTGTGAAAAATAGGTACAATGTAATAACTAAAATACAGAGTATAGATGAACAATGGGAAATGTTAAGGGACTCCATTCATCAAACTAGCAAAGAAGTATTACCGGAGAGAGGCAAAATAGCTAAGAAAAAATGGATGAATGAAGAAATCTTAAAACTGATGGACAAAAGAAAACAGAGTAAAAATGACAAACAAGAATACGCTAAGATAAATAAAGAAATAAAAGATAAATGTGGGAAGGCTAAAGAAAGTTGGTTAAACGAGCAATGCAAAAAAATTGAATTAAATTCCATTAAAGATACAAAAAATATGCACAGACAAATCAGTGAGCTTACAGGAAGAAAAATAAGAATAAATACAGGGTGTTTGAAATCAAAAACAGGAAAGATAATATTAGAGGAAGATGCTATAATGAAGAGGTGGAATGAGTATATAAGAGAATTATATGAAGGAGAAAGGGAAGAATTAACAGAAGATAGTAACTTAGAAGGTCCACGTATTCTGAAAGAAGAAGTCGCTGACGCTATGAAACGTATGAAGAAAGGAAAAACAGCTGGGCCAGATGAAATCACAATAGAAGAATTAGAAGTATTGGGAGAATTTGGAGTAGATATATTAACCAAAATGTTGAATGATATTTACAGCAGTGGATATTTACCCAGTGATATGCTGAAATCTGTATTTATAGCTATACCAAAAAGACCAGGAGCAATTGATTGTGAAGATTTTCGTACAATTAACCTTATAAACCATATCACTAAGGTTCTACTCAGAATCATAATGAGAAGAACCAAAAAGAAAATAAAAATGGAAATTAGTGAAGAACAGTATGGATTTGTGGAAGGAAAGGGCACAAACAATGCAATTTATACATTACGGACACTAATAGAAAGGGTCAATAGAGAAACAGAGAGACATATATTTGTGCTTCATAGATTATACTAAGGCATTTGATAAAGTAAAACATGATGAACTGATTAAAATGTTGGAAGATATCAACACGGATGGAAAAGATTTAAGAATAATAAAGAATATTTACTGGAACCAAGTAGCAGCAATTAAAATGGGAAATAAAGAGGGTAGTTACGAACAGATAAAGCTAGGAGTACGATAAGGGTGTGTCTTGTCACCAGATCTTTTCTCCCTGTATAGCGAAGTAATAATGAGAGAGATCAAAGAGATGCCAGGAATATTAGTTGGAGGATATAATATAAATAATATACGCTATGCAGATGACACAGTATTGGTGGCGGATAATTCAACAGACCTACAACAATTATTAGACGTTGTAGTACCAGAGAGTGCAAGGAAAGGACTCTCCTTGAATATCAAGAAAACAGTAACAATGGTAATATCAAAGAAAATGGTGACACCAAAATGTGACATAGAAATAGAAGGGAAAATCCTTAACCAAGTTGATAATTTTAGATACCTAGGGGCATTTATAACATCAGATGGAAGATGTACAACAGAGATTAGGAGCAGAATAGGCCAGGCAAAAGCCGCATTTCAGAAAATGAAGAGTATCTTATGCAATAAGTCACGATCACTGAATGTAAGAAAGAGAGTGCTGAAATGCTATATAGAACCAGTTTTGCTGTATGGCAGTGAATCTTGGAATGTAAATGAACAAATTAAGAAGAAATTAGAAGCAACAGAGATGTGGTTCCTGAGACGAATGTTGCGAATTCCTTGGACTGCCAGAGTAACTAACGACGACTGCCTGAAACAGGCTAATGCAACTAGAACATTATATACAACAATAAGACAGAGACAAACAGCTTTCCTCGGTCATGTGATGAGAAGAGAGGCATTGGAGAACATCGTAACAACTGGAAAGATCGAGGGGAAGAGAGGCAGAGGTAGACCAAGAGAAGTGATGCTGGATGGATTGAGACGGTGGCATGGAGGAATATCAGCAGCAGAGTTGATCCATAAAACCAAAGACCGAGATCTATGGAGAGCCATGAACGCCTACGCCAGCCGGCATGGCACTTGATGATGATGAACATGCCAAAAAAATTGACTATAATCAATTTACGATTTTCATTTGTTTCTTGAAGGACTTGTTCATTAGTTTTTCTGTCTGTCCATTGAATTGGGAGCTTAAAGAGAGGAAAACAAAGCTTCACAATATACCGGGTGTTTGTAAAGTCTCACTACACTTTGCATGTAGAACAAATTTGAAAAAATGAAGTACATAATGTCATCAAAAATGTACTCCACACTACATGAAGTAATATGCAGCAAATGGCTGTCGTCTGCTGGAGTAATTTGCACTCCAAACATCTCATCGCAATCAACGGAAGAAAGCATTAAAAAAATCAAATTTGTTCTACATTCAAAGTGTAGTGAGACTTTACAAACGCCTTGATTGTACTTTGCTACAGGATTACGAGTCAAGTCTGTACATCACCCTCACGATAGATGCCAGCCCTCTAAAACAGAGTGGATCTGTCATGGGGTTTGGTTAGGTGGCATGGCGTGCAAAGGGAAAGGGTCTAGTGGTTGATGCACGCGTGAGCACCGAGCATTAGAGGTAGTTAGGGACGCTCACGCGTTGACGTATCTGTAGGGGGGGGGGGCAGAAACCACATTAGTGACCACCAAGATCTCATACCAACAAGACGTGGTCTGCATTTGTACTCTATGTATTTATTTTGATACCAGATGACAACTCTTGCAATAAACTTGGACATTCTCAACTAACTACTGCTTGGCCTCCCTTCAGTTGCATGCAGTTGCTTTTGTGTCCTGTCGCTCTGTTAAAGGACGCAAACTGGTGCCGCGACGTCGGATTCTGAAAACCCTGGGTTGTTGTGGAGAAAGAAATAACCTTGGCACAATTGAAGACTTTTGTTGAACGCGCCTGAAAATGGATGCTGTTGCCTCAACATTCTCGTTGTTTATTTTTGAGAGACACAGCTGCTGAAAGCCCGGCCAGGGGTAGTTGTTGTGATTTCTCAGGCTGTTGAATCCTTGTAACATCGCCCTGTGTGAAGGTCAAGAAGCTTGCTCAAGTCCAGTACTATCGTTTGTTTTAAGAAGCTGCTCAGTACTGTCGTTTGTCTGGAGAGCCCAACTAAGACCGATGTTCTGCATCCATGGGTGAACCAGTGCTACACAGCAGCCTGATCGTTATCGCACAGTACTTTTCGCTGAATTCAAAAGGCCAACCAGGGTCGCTCATTGCTGCTGTCGTTTTCCGCTGAATTCAAAAGGCCAACCAGAGTCGTTCATTGCTGCTGCCGTTTTTCGCTGAATTCAAAAGGCCAACAAGGGTCGCTCATTGCTGCTGCCGTTTTTCGCTGAATCCGCTGATTGCTGTACCTACCAGTCTTGCACAACAATCGGTCGAGCTGCTCTTTAATCGTTCGAGAACCAGCTGTCAAGAATGAGCTGCTCTTAAATCGTTGGACGAACCGCTCTTTGGTAGTTTGTTTAAAACTGGTTGGAGAGGACAACATTTACGAGACAGAAACGAAACTGGACGGATAACGCAACGGAAGTAATGTATTGAACGATATTTAATTAGTTAATTAAGAAAAATTGCAATTTGACATATAAATTATAATTTTGCATTATACTGTTAACTTAGAATGGAACAAGAAGACATATCATTGGGGCAGGTATTGAATGGGGTAGGGAGAGCCATATCTAAGTTGGACACTGCCTTGAAGCAACAGAGCATAGGCATTGATATTTGCTTACCAGACAAGTGTAACGACAGTGTCGGACCACATTAGAAGAAGAAGCATATTGTTTTAGGCTGAGATAGCATACAGAGTAAAAATATGAACCACTTCCATAGAGAATTGGGACGCATAATAACTTGGTTAGGAGAGTTAAAACTGGCCGTTAGTGAGGTTGAGAATTTTGTAGAAACGTTACGAAGAAGAACGACTGGGCAAGCGACTTATAGATTTAATGCAGAGTGTAATAGAGTAGGAAAGAATAATTGGAGACAGCCACTCTTTAATGAAAACAGAAGACAACATAATGTTATATATAGAGACAGTTACGTTGAGCCAGATATGACTAAGGTGAGGAGCAGTTATAATGAACAAAGATATAGAAATGAGACTGAGAGAAAACTTTCCATGAAACAATGGACTTGGCCATCCCATAGTGTGACTGCTAGAAAAAGTCGTGACGAATGGTTTGAACAAAGACGGAGACAGTATCTGAAGTCAGGCTCGAAGGACAGGGTAGAACACATAAATAGAAATTCAACTGCTCCTAAGGTGGTTGCGAATGTGACTGTTAGACAGGAAAAGAAGACGACGGTATTAGCAAAGAAAATAGACCAGGAAACTCAGACGCGGATGATTGAAGTGGTAGAACAGAACACCCAGACACAAATTGATACCGTGGAAAAGAAAGTCCAGGTACAACCAGCCAGCAAGATAACGAAGGGAAGTCAAACCGAGTTACTGGAAATTGTAGAAACTCCTCATGTGAAATTAGAAAAAGGAGACACAGTTGAAATTAAGAAAGATAGACAGACAAAGACCAAAGATATCAGAAGACAGGTTAGAAAAAATATTAAGGATAGAAATGCAACTAGTCTGGTGGTCAATGTAGGTACGACTGATGTGGCAGGTTCCTCGGATAGAGACATTGAAATTATCCCAAACCGGAACATGAAAGATGGAGGTATAAATAAGAAGAAGGTCAGACGCTCTAGTGCCGACTGTGGGGATATTATTGCCATGTCTGCAGTCAACTATAATAAGTCTGTTGAGGGAACCATCATTAGTGAATCTTCTGAAGACGAGGAAGGAAGGTATAAGATATATGTTACTTATACAGAAAATAGTGAGCAGACGGACGCAGTAACGACACGAACAACAAATAGGAGTAAACGAAGGAAAGCATTGAAACTGACCTGTACAGAAGATGACGAGAGAAAGCTCAGGGAGTATATGAGTTTAAGACCTCAATACTTTACAGCTACAGATGTTGAAAACGAGTTTGATTGCTACTTCTCATGAAGACAGACACTATTATCAGAAGATACTTTGTTATAGTGAGAGTTGAAAAGTTGACTGATGAGTGACGGGACGGAATACGTTGAGAGAATCTGACTCGTTAATAGTGTAGGATGAGGAGGTTGAGGAGAGGAGAGTGAGCAGTTGAGCGTCGGAGTAAATTGTCTGGTTAGGCGTTGTCCTTGCGTATGTAAAGTGTAGACAAACCTGTGTTCGTCGCGATGATTAGAGAATGAAGAGGGAAGTTTTGAAAATTCGTCTGGTTGGAATGCATGGATAGAACGATGTCATTTGATTGGTAATAGCGCATGGATGTACGGGGCACTTGGTATATCTTAGACTTAAAGCGGTGTGAAGGTAGATTGTGTCACTGTCTGAACAAGCATAAAATACGAGTGCTGAAAAGAGAGGTAGTCGGCACGCTTAGGGTGCGTTGAGTGATTGGTAGAATGTTGATTTGATATCTGATTTGTGCTGTAAATGTGAAGTAGACAGCGAGTGGTCAGTGCATAGGAGAAGCGGAAGTACGAATAACTAAACGGCTGTGCATGAGTAATGATATGAATAATTGAAAAGTGATGTGCGAATATGCGAAGAATTGCTGAGTGGTGACGCTGTTAAAGTATACCGGTGATTTCGTGGAGGACAGAGTAAGTGAGTATGCGAAAGTTGGAAGGTAGAGAGAAGATGATTGGAAATTTGTGATGCTTTCTGTTTAGAATGTGTGGTATCGGACATAATTAATGAAAATTCTATGACAGGGTGATAGAAAGGGAATTAACGTTCCGTTTGTCGTTTTAGGAAACAGATCTGGTGTCGGTTGGCGGAGTTATGTTGAAGTAAGATTACATGACGCAGAGAAATGAGAGAATATAGCGAAGATGTGATTAGTATGTTTTGTCGGTGTGAGAATTGTTGTTAATAAAAATGATAATGACGACTAGTGTGTCTGTAAAGGAGATAGACAAAACTGTGTTAGATTGTCTAGGTGGAGATGGTCGTTAGCCGTATGCGGTTGCTGTTTCTGAAAGAGTCCCGATAAATGTGAGTAACCTGAAGTGTTGTGGTGAGATGATGGAAATTAGTGATGCGGGAGAAGGAAACGTTGGTTGCGTCGGGTGGACGAGAGACTTGAACTGAAAGAATGTCCTTATGAAGTGAAAGTAGAATTACTTGTTGGTACAAATCAAATCCAGGGGAAACAACTAGATTAGAAAACAAGTGTGCCGAGTTACAATTTCCCTTAGTAAGTAGATGAGTTGTAGTACGCTGAGATAGTCACACTAGTTAGTAAATGGAGCAATTTGAGATTTAGGTAACAGTAATTGTTTGGTTCATATTTCAAATACAGTGGTGTTGCTATGATTTAGTTTTGTAATGGATGGAATATTATGAAGGGAGATAATCAATGGTTTGAGTTGTAAAGTTACTTGAAATGCACATTAGCTCATTAAGATATAGTGAAAAGACATATTGAGTGTGTCCTTAACGGAACGCATAATTTAATTTTAGGATATGATTTGTTGTGGTTCATTCTTTTACGTGTAAACTGCCGGTTCGTAAAAGTAACAGGTAATGTTAGCTGACATTAAATAATTTTATTTTGATTTAAACTGATGCTTGTTTTATTATGTATATTTATCTTGAAAAATGTCTGGGATAAAATGATGTCAATTTGGGATTGGGGGGGGGGGGGGGGGGGAAGGAGTTCTGTTTTATATTACACTTGGTTTTTAATGACTCAAAAATTGTGGTTTCTGTTATTTTGCTTTGTTTAAAAATCAGATATTCAGTTGATAACTGTTAAAAACTTGTTGAAAAAAAAAACTGTTAGTATTTTGCTCTGAATAAAGAGTGGGGCCTTATTGAATAGGAAATAGCACCCTTCGTTCAGATAATAATAAGCAAACGATCTTAGACTATAAAGAGAGACATATTCACAGGGTTAGTACTAGTAAGTTTAGGTAAACATGGAGTGAGCGCCATGAGTTTCGACGTATAAATTTTGTAGTGACTCGAAGTTGAGCTTGATGATTTTTAGAAGAAGGAGACGTGGGTAATGCTTATAAATAGTATTTAAGAGCGCTCCGTTAGTCAGCGTTAATAGGAATACACATGGATTAGTTTAACTGAGGGTGGCCTGACATGGAGCTGTAGATAACAGCACATATCATAATGGTCAGAGATTAAAATGGTCAGAGATTAAATAAGATACGTTAAATGCCAGGGATGTTGAAAGAGAAGTTATAATAGGAACACATGGATTGAGTGCCATGTTTTAAATGTGGAGATTATGTTGGCCTGGAGTTTAACTTGAAGCTAGTGAATAGCAGCAAAAGTTATGGTAGTCGGGAATTAAGAAATATATTAAAAGGGGGTTATAATAGGTGCTGCGCTAGTCAATGTCATTAGAAACACATAGATAGAATGCTATGCTTGGATGTGGGGGGAGGGGGGGGGGTTATAATATGTGCTACGCTAGTCAGCGTTAATATTGTGGAGGAAGATTGGGGGAACTTAGAAATGAGGCCGTGCTTGTCAGCGTTCAATATATGTACAGTAATTGTAAGTAAATGAACATTTAAGACGCTGTAGTTATAGCATGAAATAATTTTAAAAAAAATAGATCAAAAGCCATGAAAGATGTAAGATACTGATATAGTATAGAGTTTTTACGGGCTGCTGTTGGACGCACAAATGATACAAATATTTTTAATCCTGAGAGTGTAAAGAGTGAGTTTGAGATCGACGTAATTTTTAACAAGAGTATTTATTGAAGATTATATGATTCGTTTTTTTTTTTTAAACTTTATTTTATAAAGTTTTGTGAGTGCATGGGAGGATAAATGTGACTACTTCTTACTATCTTCTTCGGTGCGCACCAACCTCTTTCCTGTCTATCCTGTGTTGTTGATGTTCGCGAGAGTATGATAAGTTGTATAAACGTATAAGAATCTTCAATTTTTGTTTATATATAACCATGATTTCGATCGACAAGGAAATGAAGCGGGTTGCTTGTGAAGGTGTGATAATATAGAACTTACGAGGTTACGATGATGATGATGTGTAAATTATATATGCAATGTTGATATTGAACGAAGAAGAAGTATAGGTTTACAGTTCATAGCAGCTAGCTATAAGACATAATGAATTGTATGGGTAGAGAGGTGTACTAAATAAGAGTTCTTCGGCGAGAAACTGTAGAGACTTACTAAAAGTCAGTTCCAGGTATTTTTTTGATTGGGAGTTGAGATATGGTTTGCTTAAGATCTTACAGAAACGAGGAAGAAGTAATTGTGTGGTTGGGAAGATAGCGGCGGGTATAGCATTATTGGGTTAAGAGTATAGAAATTAGCGGATAGTGGTTTTGAAGCATAACTCGTGGGGGTCATAGACTTGGGGTAAATGAGTTGTGGAATTAAGACTTTTCGGGGAAAAGTCTCGTTGAGGATAGAGAGGTAATATAACAGAGTGGATCTGTCATGGGGTTTGGTTAGGTGGCATAGCGTGCAAAGGGAAAGGGTCTAGTGGTTGATGCACGCGTGAGCACCGAGCAGTAGAGGTAGTTAGGGACGCTCACGTGTTGACGTAGCGGTAGGGGGGCAGAAACCACATTAGTGACCACCAAGATCTCATGCCAACAAGACGTGGTCTGCATTTGTACTCTGTGTATTTATTTTGATACCAGATGACAACTCTTGCAATAAACTTGGACATTCTCAACTAACTACTGCTTGGCCTCCCTTCAGTTGCATGCAGTTGCTTTTGTGTCCTGTCGCTCTGTTAAACCTCTTCAGAACTGAAGTGAGCCGAACGCCAATGCATTCGAGTTAGTTAAGATTTAAAACTGTCAGAGGATTCACCAATCAACTAAACAAGCAGCTAAACAACCAGTCAGCTAATTATAGCTGAAGCTCATCTGTGCACTGTGGAAAGGTTATTTCTGCATCGCGATGTCTTAACGGATTCAGTGCCAAACAAACAGTAGGTTTGGGTTAAACAAACATGGACGGCAGAAAAATGGGAAGTAGGGGTGTGAAAGTTGTTAATATGGTAGCAGACATGTTCTTTTAGATATACAATTAGAGTGGGCTAATTATAGAAAACTACTTTATTTGAGCCCATGGCAGATACGGGAAGTCGGTTAAGACGATTAATCATTTCTTTGCACTTAATCAGTTAATTTTGAGACATATTACTAATGTCAGTTTTCCAAAGGCTGTCAATTAAATTTTTTTTTTTGTAGTGTATTACCTGATTTCTAATTCTTTTCCCTATACGTATACGAGTGTCAATCAGTGCCCGCTAATTCATTTCTCTTGTTATTTCAGCCGCCTCAGTTGAGCATCAGTGTCTGACATTTCCGAGACAGAACAATACTTCCGGTGTCAGGTAAATAATAGCGTTGCCATGTGTAACGACCGTCATGTAGCTCAAATAATCCATCAACAGAAACCAGCAAACCGGGCGGTGCGGACTTTATCGATTACAATTTGCAGCAACAACAGCAATCAACGCCATATTTTATTAACAGCAGTCTTGTATTTTATCAAATCACACATGTCGCTTTACTACCAGTCTTAAATGTTGGTTATTGAGATATACAACTGGTTTTAGAACTCTTAAAAATTCACAATTGAACAATATTAATATACATTAATACAAGAACGAACGAGATTGTAAGAAATAAAGTTGAATATACAATGTTCTCAACTAGGTCTATGCGACAGCCTTTTTACGTTCTAATAGTGTTTGTTATTACTTAACAGTGGCAGAGGCAAAAACAGTGGTTTTGTGTCTTTTGGCATCTATAAATGTACATTATATGATTACTTAATTGCTAATACAATGGTACCTCGGGTTACGAACGCCTCAGGTCACGAACATATAAGGTTACGAACAACAACTTCGAAAATTTTATGTCTCGGGTAACGAACAATGCCTCGGGTTACGAACGAAGGCCAGCGAGAGAGAGAGAGAGAGAGAGAGAGAGAGAGAGAGAGAGAGAGAGAGAGAGAGAGAGAGAGAGAGCTGGGTGTAACGTTGGAGACAAATGATCGCGTACAGTACAAACAGTACTACAGATGAGCCTGTGGATCTTCAGAATGAACAGTTAAAGACATTAAAGGAGGAGCAGTCGTCCGATGATGAGGAGTCAGTGACTGTTTCAACTTCCAGGATTAAAGAAATTTGCAGCAAGTGGGCAGATGTCGAAGACTTCATTGTGAACCATCATCTAAACAAACTTGTTGCTAACAAGCCTTATGCCCCTATATGAGAAGAATGATGACACGATGGCCCACTTCAGAAAGATTCTCCAGCAAAAGAAGCGACAAATTTCCCTTGATAGTTTCTTGGTGCAGAAAGATTCCCAGTCGGCTGCCAAGAAACAGCGACAAGATACTCCTGAAACAAATGATTCAGAATAACAAAGAAAGTGACACATTTCCCATGACCGTTTTCTTGGTAATAAAGTAGACTAAATCTCTTTTTATTTTACATTTAATTCATTTGGTTGTTTTCTTTCTCTTTATTTAAAACGTGAAGTACACATATTCTTTGCGTTTTGTCAGGTAAACGACCGGATGGTAATAAATAAAAGAACGATTCTTTCATCTTGAAACAGATTGTCTTTATTTCAATGATTTCAATGTTTCGATTACGAACGTTTCGGGTTACGAAACCGAGTTCTGGAACGAATTAAGTTCGTAACCCTAGGTACCACTGTAACTGTTAAAGATTCATACATGCTAATTGTGTATAGTGTTCTAATTCTTCTTCTGCTTCTTTTGTATAATTCCTGTATTGCTCTCTTGCACTACACACCGTCCATTAACCTTGACTATGAACCGCCGATCTTAGTATAGAGAGAATTGTGCGGTAGGGGATGGCCAGACATCATAACCAATTGGTTATGGTCTGCAATTGGTACCAGAGTATAGGGCCTCTTCCCTGGCTATTGAAGTTGAGAACGGGCACGTAATGGCATACCCTAAGTGCTGTGGTGTCGGTTCTGGACTTAACTCAACAAAATTACATTCATTGCCCATGCCGTCTGGCGTTAATGATCATGTCTGTCTACACCTTTCAATTTCTGGTAATGTCAGTTATTTCTGATACTGATATTCACCCATGCCATGATGTCAGACTGTCCATCATCTTCTCTCTTGGTCTCCTCTACATCTCTCCCCTACAACTTTCCCGTTGTAACGATGCACTATCGCTTTCCCAGTCTCAGACACAAACCTGCTGTCTTGTAGGGAGACTGGGAACAGTCAAAGTCTAAGAAAGCAAGCCAGGCGAGCTTTATCTGTCACATGTACTGAGCTTGACGAAACAGTCCAATGCGATTCAATTTATGATTTCAAACAATAAAGAGTTAATAATGACATATTTAGACAGGTAGTAAAGGTAGAGATGGTCCCAAAGCAGACACCGCCTTTGGGATGTGAAGTGTTAGGCTTTAACAAATGCTCTAATTTGCGGAGCTTAATTAAAATTGGTATCATAATTTATTTTGCGCTCTCTCGCTTTGAACTCAAGTGTAGTCCATACACGTGCTACTACGTCTGGTGCATTGGACTGATTTTTGCATGTAGATTAACTTTCCCTATTACCAGTGTCCCTCCCCATCAGACGAACCCACCCTGATTTCAGAAGCACTTGTAATTTACGTCCCCAAGTGAAAGACGAGAAGTCAACATTTTAGTCCAATTGCCCGGTGTAGGTACCTCGGCATCAGCACATCGGATGTTTTAAGAGTGAGCTCTCTTATCCGCTGAGGATTGCTGATCTCTTAGGTATCAAAGGCATCAGATAAGATTCAGTATTTTCTGGCAATTGCCTGGAGAAGGAAAGGCGACGGGTATGAGAAGTGTCAATCGCATCTTATATGTCGTATCACACTCCAACAATAATACAGGCTATGGGACAACCTTTACCTTTAATGATAACAATATTAACGGGTAAAATAATAATAATAATAATAATAATAATAATAATAATAAAAATAATAATAATAATAATAATAATAATAATAATAATAATAATAATGACAATAATAATAGTAGTAGTAGTAGTAGGTAAGTTAGTTTTATATTTTTTCCACAGAACGTCACAATAAATTATTGGAAATTTTTTTTTTCGCTTTTCGTGATTTCCTAGGCAATGTCACTTTCTGTAATTTCCTATTGTTTTCTGAGCAACCGACGCTCCTGCCATTGTGGAAACTAAAGCAAGACGGTCTGCTTCCAAATAGTCTGAAGACTATGCGACAATAATAGTTATAGTAGCAAATATAATAGTAGCAGCAATATTTGTAGAAGATTTAGTATAAATAATAATAACAATTGTTGTATATTATTAGTAAAAGCATCGTAGCTCTAGTAATAGTTGTTGCATTAGCTGTAGTAATTGTAGACAGATTGATAGTACAACTATTATTAACAACAATAGCAGAAACAATAGCAATATAGCAAGTGAGGCCAAAGACAACAAAGTTATCCGACTTTGGATATATCTAATACGCTGTCATCGATTTACAATGTTAAACTAAATAAAAGTGCATTCAAGTGACTCAAAAATCACAAATCCTGACATTCCATATGAAAATACTACACTCTCCGTTACCTAGTAAACGAAGTTAAAATCACCTGCCTGTGACCGCTGTGTAATAAGAAAAATGAAACCACTAATCGACCCAATCCCATGACTAAAAGCTACATTACCTTCTCCGTTCAGAGAACACAATTACGGATAGACAGAAAACTGGGACGTATATGACACTAACCTGAATCAAGATTGCCGTGTTGTTTAAGTGCCCCGTGCTTCGTATTTGCGAACGTGAGCCGCCGATTGGTATCGTGTACGTGAGTCGCTGCTGAATCGGCACACAGCCAGCTCTCATTATTATTCCGTTTTTTTTTTTAAAAATAATGCCATTGTCTGCCTTTTCGGCTGTCTTAGCAATCAACGGGTTTAATTATTAGGTATTGATGCGCAATTATTATTGATGGAAGAATTGATATGGTAAAATGGTAGTTTTTTTAGAAAGCAAAAAGTTAACAGGTTCCTTTTCATGTCTTTTATTTTTTCTTCCGACGTTTAATCGGCATGGGGGTGGATTGTAAAGTCCTACAAAGGACATACACCAATAAAAAAAACAAAAAACAAAAAAACAACTTAAGTGATTAGCTTCTTTATCAAATTGATTCACATAAAAATATCACATATATATATATATATATATATATATATATATATATATATATATATATATATATATATATATATATATATATATATATATATATATATATATATACGCATTTATATGATTTAAGTATGTATGTATGAATGTTTGTGCATGTTGTCGAAATCTGAACAATCAGTAAACGGCAGCTTAAGAGTAAACTAAGAAAGTCATGATATTCGAATTAAACACTACTTAAAAGAAGGGGTTGACATCGATTATCTCATTGCTCGCGGCTTTATTGATCGTTTGATTTTCATCCCAAAGAAATATATTGACGCAAGACAAATCGAAAAGTGGTTAGCAACCAAGCAAACAGGAGCAAATATAAAGAAACACTTCTAAGTCTTGATTATGTTATTGTAAGTTTACATAGCCAGCACCTTTTAGCTAAACAGTGTTTCAAGACCGCAGGCCTGTATAACGCACACGGCTAAGTCCAGTGTACAAATATTTACCTTAATCTCGGCAATTAAATTCAGCGGAGCTGTAAAACTTGCCTCTGTATAAATGTTCTACTAATAGATGCAGTAGTGTTGAGATGGAGACGAGGTGGCATAGTGGTTAGCGCGCTTGCTTATTAAGTTATTAAATGTCATGAGATGATAAATCGTTTTATTCAAACGTCCCATAACTGCCATGGGTTTATAAATCAAACTATGGTTGAAATATCAATACAGTAATTTTTACCATACTAACACCGTTTAATTTTATATATAATATAACATGCCTGTTAAAATATTACCAACTTTTAAGTCATAATTTACGCCCCTACTTCCCGTTCTCCACCATCCGTGTTTGTTCCAAACCTACATTTTGCTTGGCACTGAATCTGTGAAGATAGTGATCTGAGTTCAATAAAAAGCAGTGACAGGATAATTAGTCTTTATCAGTGCTACTCCGGTGCATGATACTGTTGCGCTGGTAATGTCATGAGTACGTTCGAACGCGGGTTCGATGTCTGGGCTCTTCGTCCGCGACATTGAGGGACAGATTGGCCACCTAATCCTCCCTGCATTCAGGCCTACATAATATATTGATACTATCACTACACAGACTCATATAAGAAAATTGCTTTAGAAGAATTAATTGTATATTTATTAACTAAATAAGTGCTATGTGGTGATTGATTATCTTAAGCGACTTCCCATATCTGCTAATGGCTTATATACAGCAGTTTTCCCTATGCAACCCCCTTTAATTTGATATATAATGCAACATATGTGCGACCATATTAACAACGTTTAAGTCCTAACCGTGACATATCCCTACTTCCCATTTTTCGACATCCATGTTTGTTTGGGTCAAGCCTACTTCCCATTTTTCGGCATCCATGTTTGTTTGTTTGAAGCCTACGTTTTGTTTGGCACTGAATCTGTTAATGCGATTCTGGGCTCGACCCACCCCCGTAAAAAATATTTACCATATAATTTTCAGAATTGCCTGGGAAGTGACTGAGAAGAAAAGCCCCGAGGAAGGGAACTGGCAAACCCAATCATTTGTAGTGACCGAGAATATGTCGAAACCTAAAACCATAGTAAAAATATCTGCTCTTGAATTATCTTTACCTTTGGTGCTGCTGTAAGGAAAACACAAGCAGGAAGAGCGTTTAGACATAAACATAAGTTAATTTATGAATACGTCTCTAGTATCTGGAAATCTTAGTTCGTTAGTTAGTCGCGGTTCCAACTTCACAGCAAAGGGTTACCTATAATGCTCCATTCCTGTGCCAGTGAATATCACACAAAATGCTCCTCACTACCCCATGTGAAAAGTGGAACAGACAGGCGATTCGACAAACGGACTGCCCGCACAGGTATACTATGCATAACTGCTGCTTGCCACTCAGTACTGTTCTATGCCCGAAAGACTGTTTGTTTTACCATCCCTCAAACAGCGATTATCACGAACAATTCCGTTTTAATCTACTTTAATCTAATTCGACACTGTATATTAGTGAATTAAGCATAATATCTATGCTGATTGTGAACTACGTTTATTTGCTATACATAACATATACTGCTGAGTGGAGTCGGGTTAAGTCAAGAACCGACATCATTGCATTCTGGGCATTCCCATAAGCGCTCAGTGCTCATCTTCAACAGCCAGCGTAGAATTCCAATACTAATGATGCCCGTTGTAATCTGATTATGTGTCCGTCTTGCTTTACCTCTGAGTGACGACTGTCAATCAGATCCTTTGACCACTACTTGCTGCTGCATTCTCTCTAGACCAGTGGTTCTCAACCTTTTTTGGCCCGTGCCCCCCTTCACCATATTTTCAGAACGTCATTCCCCCCCTTCGTACTTCATACCTACAAATTTGGCCCGTGCCCTCCTTCACCATATTTTCAGAACGTCATTCCCTCAATTTCGCATTTCCTACCTAAAAATTCCCCCTCCCCCTACACAGTATACATAATAATGGAAGCTAAATTTAATAGAACATACTAAAACAAGTCTAGACGTTCACATAACACGTGATTTGTGGGTCTACTTACTTTATAGCCGGCTTCGTGGCTTAGAGGTTATGACTTTTCTCCGTAATCTCGTAGGTAACGTGATGACGGTGAGAATCAGCAGTGGTTCGAATCGCATCGGTAACTTACGGGGTATGTGAGCCGGCCGCTCAGAAGGCAATGGCAAACTACTGAGCGTAATCTTGCCAAGAAATCAACATACAACTGAAAGATGCTGGTGTTGACAGCGATGTCCTGTAAAAGGATATGCCAAAAAAAAAAAAATAAAAAACTTACTTTATAAAATGAATTTTAGAAGGGTGAGAACCGTAAAGCATGAAGGGAAAAACAATATCAAGTAATCGGTTCTTGTATTAACGCGATCTTGAAATAATCTTAATCCCCCCCCCTCCCAGGGGGGGGGGGGAATTCTCCACAGGTTGAGAACCACTGCTCTAGACCATGATAGTCCATCTGTTCGTCTGCATTAATCACATTCTCTCAGAGGGCATTCACCACATATGCTGTATCATGTATCAAATCACCCCTTAGTGATGCGGCCCCAGTCAATTTGTCTGCCTGTTCATTTCCAACCACAACAGAGTGTCCTGGAGAAAAGAAAGATCCAGCGAATGCTCACAACCCACGACCTCAGAATCGACGCATGCCATTCTACACGAAGCAAGCACGCTAGTATATACTGTTGAATGTGCGCACAACAAGGGTTGATAATCTTGGGAAGAAAATTGTTGAAGCAGAAACCTGCTATGGGACTTTTATGTGTTAGGACTATCACATATTGTAGGCTAAAAAAATCATCTAAAGGCTAAGAACTAAAATTCTTACTGGACCTTCTATTTATCACCGTTGTTCCAGAAGGTTAGAGATCAAAGCCTCTCAATTCTGAAATCCCCGCATAAGTATAATGTCTTTGCACTTCTTTTTATAATTTGTCAAAAACTGGGTGTCAATCCAGAAGATTTCAATTTAGAATCGAACGCCTTACACTCGAGCACATACTTCATCCAATCGCCAGGCCTTCCGCCAATTATCAGAAGTAGCTGATTATTAATTAATTCATTAAGTACGAGAACAATAAATAGTAAGAACTTGTGTTGGCTACTTTTCAGTGCTGACCCACTAGTCATGTGTTAGAATTAACAATGAGGCTGGTTTTCCGCACCGAATTCAGCAGCCAGATCGATCCAGTATAAAATTGTAACCAGAAAATGTGTGCGGAAGTAAAGGTACATGTCAAACTACCCATCGTGTGCTTATCGGTCTTAATAGGAAAAGAAAAAGAAGAGGAAGAAGAGGAGGATGAGGAAGAAGAAGAAAAAGCAGAAGAAGCAAAAGAAGCAAAAGAAGAAGAAGGAGTGGAGAAAGAAGAAACAGAATAGAATTAGTGACACAGGAACAAAGAAAATAAATGTATTATGGAAAGGAAATGGATTCATATCTTTGTGATGTCTGTAAATTTGTATTTCCTGCTGTTATGTAATATAATTTGTAATCAATACTTTTTTCCAATAAGACTTTTCTTTAGCTGAAAATCACATAAACACACAAGCACACACACAAATACACACATGAACTCGCACGAACACACACACGTACACAAAAACCAATACACACAGAATATATCTTCTGCTTGAATCAAAGAAAAGGCAGGTCATTTTGGACATTTCAAAATGCGGGATGAAATCATTCGCTTGGAATATTTGGCAGATGGAATCTCGGGTGCGAATGTATTCATCAATGAATGGCCAATCTTTGGGATGAATATAGAAATATAGATTGGAAAACGAGCCATATGGTATTTAAGCAAATCAGGTGTGATAAAGCAAGCACCAAACAACTGAAAATATTCTGCAAAATTGCTAATGGCTAAGCTCCTTGATCACAGAAACACACATATACACACACTGACAATGAATGAACTCGTAAATACACACTGGAAATACATTAACTCGTATATACACACTGACAATACATTAACTCGTAGATGCACACACTGACAATATACTAACTCTTATACAACATTGCCAGTACATTCACTCTTATATATACACTGAAAATACGTCACCTCTTACACAAACACATTCATACATGCATACATACACACGTAATGAAAATACATTAACTCTAATACAAACACATTCATACATACATACATACATACATACATACACACATACTGAAAATACATTAACTCTTACACAAACACATTCATACATGCTTACATATACACACTGAAAATACATTAACTCTTATACAACAGTGACAATACATTAACACTTACACACACACACACACACACACACACATACACACGCACACATATATACTTACAATATATATACTGACAATACATGACGTTGACAATAATACAAGACAATTGGTTATGTGAAGGATATGGCCAACTTACTCAAGATAATATTACGTTTCTCAGCATTGCCGTTGTTTGTCTGAGGAAATGAGTGAAGTAAAGTGTTAGCTCAGGGAATGAGTGAAGTAAAGTGTTGGCTGAGGAAATGAGTGAAGAAAAGTGTTAGCTGAGGAAATGAGTGAAGTAAAGTGTTATCCAGGGCAAAGAGTGAATTCAAGTGTTAGCTGAGGTAATGAATGAGGTAAAGTGTTAGCCGAGGGAATGAGTGAAGTAAAATGTTACCCAGGGGAAAGAGTGAATTCAAATGTTAGCTGAGGGAATGAATGAGGTAAAGTGTTAGCTGAGGGAAAGAATGAGGTAAAGTGTTACCTGAGGGAATGAGTGAGGTAAAGTGTTACCTAGGGGAAAGAGTGAATTCAAGTGTTAGCTGAGGGAATGAATAAGGTGAAGTGTTAGCTGAGGGAATGAATTAGGTAAAGTGTTCTCTAAGAAAATGAGTGAGGTAAAGTGTTAGCTAAAGGAATGAGTGAATTTAAATGTCAGCTGAGGGAATGAGTAAGGTGAAGAATTAGTTTAAAGGAATGAGTGAAGTAAAGTGTTAGCTGAGGGAATGAGTGAGGTAAAGTGTTACCTAGGGGAAAGAGTGAATTCAAGTGTTAGCTGAGGGAATGAATAAGGTGAAGTGTTAGCTGAGGGAATGAATTAGGTAAAGTGTTCTCTAAGAAAATGAGTGAGGTAAAGTGTTAGCTAAAGGAATGAGTGAATTTCAATGTCAGCTGAGGGAATGGGTGAGGTGAAGAATTAGTTTAAAGGAATGAGTGAAGCAAAGTGTTAGCTGAGGGAATGAGTGAGGTAAAGAGTTAGCTGAGGGAATAAGTAAAATAAAGTGTTAGAATAAGTGGGATAAAGTGTTACATGAGGAAATTAGTGAGATAAAGTATTAGGTGAGGGAATGAGTGAGGTAAAGAATTACTTTAAGGAAATGAGTGAATTAAAGTGCATGCTGGGGGAATGCGTGAAGTAAAGAATTAGTTTACGGGAATGAGTGAAATAAAGTGGTTTTTTTTCACATATCCTTTACAGGACATCGCTGTCAACACCATCATTTTACTGCTGTTGCTGATTTCTTGGCAAGATTACGCTCAGTAGTTTGCCATTGCTTTCTGAGCTGCCGGCTCACTTATCCCGTAAGTCACCAACGTGACGAGAACCGCTACAAATTCTCGTGCGTTGTGAGACCCTACGTGGATAAATGGGATTACGGAGAAAGTCGTTTAAGCCCTCGCCCAGATAGACCGCCAATAAAGTGTTAGCAGAGGGAATAAGTTGGGTAAAGTGTTACCCGAGGGAATGAGTGAGGTAAAGAATTAGTTTAAGGGAATGAGTGAAATAAAGTGTTAGCTGAGGGAATAAGTAAAATAAAGTGTTACCGAGGGAATAAGTGGGGTAAAGTGTTAACTGAGGGAATTAGTAAGATAAAGTTGTAGCTGAGAGAGTTAGTAAGATAAAGTGTTAGCTGAGGGAATTAGTAAGATAAAGTGTTAGCTGAGGGAATTAGTAAGATAAAGTGTTAGCTGAGGGAATTAGTAAGATAAAGTGTTAGCTGAGGAAATAAGTGAAGTAAAGTGTTAGCTGAGGAAATAAGTGAAGTAAAGTGTTAGCTGAGAGAATTAGTAAGATAAAGTGTTAGCTGAGGGAATTAGTAAGATAAAGTGTTAGCTGAGGGAATTAGTAAGATAAAGTGTTAGCTGAGGAAATAAGTGAAGTAAATTGTTAGCTGAGGAAATAAGTGAAGTAAAATGAACTTGTGATCGACGAAGGGCCCGGAAAGGCACTGTTTTGTGAATGTAATTTTAGTGAGGAACTGATTTCTATTTATAAGAGCGTGGCCATTCACTGGGGTCTCCCATTGGGGTATGGCATGTTTTAATTTGTGTAAACTTGCCGTTTCCGTGGCTAAGGGCTTACGGACGCGATTCACAAGCCCGCTTACCCGCTTTCGAAACACAGCTGCGACCAATTTGGCAGCAGATCGCATTGCGCTGGGTTTTAACGTGCTGGTATGGGAGCCGGTCGTTCAGAAAGCAATGACAAACTATTGAACGTAAACTTTCAAGGACATCAACAACAGCAGTAAAATGCTCTGTAAATAGGATATACAAAAAAGTTATACTTACACTGTACAGTTTGCACATTTGCAATTAAGAAATTGGGTTACTGTAAAAGTACGTTTTGCATAGGTTTGCGTGGATGTACAAACGTAGTGTGCATCGAGTTTAACAATAAGAAAGACCAACAGGAGAAGAGACAGATGTAGACCGAAAGAAATGATAGTGGATAGACTGAAAAGGAGGCATGAAGGAATATCATCAACAAACTTGATCAGGAACAGCAACGATCGAGATCTGCGGAGAGACATGAACCCCTATGCCTATTGGCAGGTCACATGCTGATGATGAAAATCACGCTGATGTTTTCTGTTGACTTACAATAAATTGATGTTAATGTCTACTTTATAGCATTTCTGGTTTTGAGAAACACACATGAAAGCTGTTTCGTAACGAGCTGTGCGTAACAAAATGTTTGGTCACATGTATATATTTTCTTCGCCCGCTTTGCTTTGATGAATTTGGGGATTTCCATGAATACTTACTTACTGCGTTTCAGAATATGAGTTATGTTGTAGATGTTTCGCGTGAAGAAGAATAAAGAAAACCCTATCGATCACGTGACATGCCTCTGCAACATAAGAGTAAGTTGCCTAGATTGTATTTTCATTAGAAGATGATAATAAACACTGGCAATAAATAATGGATAAGTACATTCGCAATGTTAATTACATATTTATATTGAATGCATTGAGAGGGTATTTATAGTAATTACATTGTCAGGATGTTTATAGTGATTATATTGTCGGGATAATTATAGTGATTACATTGTCATGATGTTTACAGTGATTATATTGTCAGGATCTCTGTGGCATTACATTGTAATGATGTTTATTGTTATTATATTGTCGGGATGTTTATGTGGATTACTGTGTCAAAATAATTATAGTTATTATAAGGTCAGGATGTTTATGGTAATTATATTGTCAGAATGTTTATATTGATTATATTGTCAGGATAATTATAGTGATTACATTGTCATGATGTTTATAGTCATTATATTGTAAGGGTGGATACAGTGATTATATTGTCAGGATGTTTACAGTGATTAATTTGTCAGAATATGTATAGTGATTATATTGTAAGGATGTATACTGTGACAATATTATCAGGATTTCAATAGTGATTATATTGTAAGGATGTATACAGTTATTGTATTGTCAGGATGTTTATGGTGATAATATTGTCAGGATATGTGCAGCAATTATATTGTCAGGATGTTTCACAGTGATCACATTGCGGCATAACCAAAAGTTTTCTGATGCAAGCTACTGTCTCCGAGTAGGAAAGATGTTTACCGTAGAAGCATGTGATAATATGAAATGAAATAAACAGACACGTTTGGATCATACAGGGGACAACGAGTTGTACATATCTCGCAAGGATCCTCGGCTTACAAATAAAAATCACAGTGGTGAAACGAATAAAAGTATATATATATATATATATATATATATATATATATATATATATATATATATATATATATATATATATATATATATATATATATATATATATATATATATATATATATATATATATTTTTTTTTTTTACCGCGTTTCCATCCTGTTTCAGGATATTGCGGTCAACACCAGCATCTTTCAGCTGTATGTTGATTCCTAGGCTAGATTACGCTCATCAGCACGCCACGACTTTCTGAGCGACCGGCTCCATACTCTCATAAGTCACTTTTGCGATTCGAACCACTGCTAATTCTCGTCGCGTCACGTGACGAGAGTATTCGGGGTTATATATATACCGGCTTCGTGGCCGAGGGGTTAGCAGCCTTCTCCGCTAACCCCGAATACTCTCGTCACGTGACGCGACGAGAATTAGCAGTGGTTCGAATCGCAAAAGTGACTTATGAGAGTATGGAGCCGGTCGCTCAGAAAGTCGTGGCGTGCTGATGAGCGTAATCTATATATATATATATATATACCGGCTTCGTGGCCGAGGGGTTAGCAGCCTTCTCCGCTAACCCCGAATACTCTCGTCACGTGACGCGACGAGAATTAGCAGTGGTTCGAATCGCAAAAGTGACTTATGAGAGTATGGAGCCGGTCGCTCAGAAAGTCGTGGCGTGCTGATGAGCGTAATCTAGCCTAGGAATCAACATACAGCTGAAAGATGCTGGTGTTTACCGCAATATCCTGAAACAGGATGGAAACGCGGAAAAAAAAAAAAATATATATATATATATATATATATATATATATATATATATATATATATATATATATATATATATATATAGTGAGAAAAAGACCGAAAGAACAAAGAGAAAAAAATCAGAGTGGATGTGGGCCGGGGGAGGGAATGTAGAGAGAGAGAGAGAGAGAGAGAGAGAGAGAGAGAGAGAGAGAGAGAGAGAGAGAGAGAGAGAGAGAGAACGAATGAACGAACTTTATTTTAAAAGGGTTAAGAATTGCGCACGCAGGCCCGTCTTACATTCTGCCCTTCTATCACTCACTTTCATACATTATTTCATTCATACATCTTTCTAAATGGCATGCATTATAAAGGCATGGGCAAAATGCGAACATCAATACTACACGACTCAGTAATATTAGATAATAGTGTGACACTTGTTATTAGCCATGTGGAATATACTGGTCTACCAAAAGGGGACTGGCTGTTATACTAGGGTTTTGTTATTATTATTATTTCTATTATTAAGGGGGAAGGTAATCCGTACTGAGATAGTGTTCGAGTAATTTGCGATTATATGTATAGGGATTGGTAATGTCTTTGATTTCTTGTGGAAGATTGTTCCACAGCTGAGCTGCAGAGTACGTTAAGCTTGTTTTGTATAAGTCAATCCTAGGCTTCGGAATGTGTAATATATTTAATCGTTTACTGTGTCTAGCAATGGCCAAATGTAATTTGGGGCATTCCGATGTAGGATTTTGTTAATTAGTTTGGCCTTATTGAAAAGCAGGCGTTTGCGGAGTGGTTGTAACTGTAGGCGCTTATGCAGGCTAGGACTGTCAGATAAGTGTTTGCTATAAATTAAACTCATGGCCCGTTTCTGAAGTGCGTAAAGTCGCTTGGTGCTTGAATTAGAACAACCGTCCCAGATTGTAGAGCAGTAGTCAAAATGTGTCTGTATGTGAGAAGTATAGAATATTTTCCTTGTGTCCTCATCAAAGAAATTTTTGATTTTGGCGAGTTGGTAGACTTTTTTCGCTGTTTGTTTAATGAGTGCTTGAACGTGGGAATTAAAGGTTAGGTTTCTATCAATGATTAGGCCTAATGTTTTCTGCTGAATTACACTTTCTACTGGCATGTTATCGATGTGAAGTTGAAGTGATGTGTGTGAATTTGAGTCTGAAGTCTTTGTCTGGTTGTTAATAACATTGATTTTGTTTTAGTGATGTTAATTTGCAAACGGTTTGCATAGCTCCATCTAACTACATTGTTTAATTCTTGTTGCAAAGATGACTTCAGAAAATTACAGTTTTCAGGGATTGTATACACTTTACAGTCGTCTGCAAATAGATCGCAGGACGACGAAAGATGCACAGATAGATCGTTAATACATATGGCAAATAATAGAGGGCCAAGAAGAGAGAGAGAGAGAGAGAGAGAGAGAGAGAGAGAGAGAGAGAGAGAGAGAGACAAACAGACAGACAGACAGACAGACGGACAGACAGACAGAAAGACATGTTTTGAAAGTGACAGACACACGGATAGACAGAAAGACAGACAGACAGGGATAGATAGATAGATAGAGAGAGAGAGAGAGAGAGAGAGAGAGAGAGAGAGAGAGAGAGAGAGAGAGAGAGAGAGAGAGAGAGAGAGAGAAACCAGACACAAGCCAGTTTTCTTCTATGTTCAGACATTGTGTAATTTCATGGTTTTTCTTGTTCATGATATTCTAAAAATTGGTGTGTAATGTTTGTGCTCAAAAGAACAAATTTTCTTCGTTAGTAATTGTGAAATGACACATGACTCAAGCCCATATGCTTCCACAGGAAAAATGCGTGATGTCGAAAAGTCTACTTTAAACCGTTTGGTGGTGTTAAACCATCATCTTCAACTTTTGCCGTTAAGCTTCGTGGGGAAGAATAGTTGGCGTTCTAGTTCTCGATGGATAGCACTGGATAGTATCATTCCGTGAGATTATACAATGTCTTTGATATCGTCAATCCATTTTCTTCTTGGGCGTCCTCTTGCTCTCGTATCAGATCTTTTATCATGCAGCACAAGTGCCGCTAATTGATAGTGTTCCATTCTAACAAGATGGTTAATAATATTGTTTTATTTCTGATTTGCTTTGGTCAGCCTGCATCTGATTTCTTGTGTACAGCCTACTTTGTTGTAGATTATGAAGCCAATATGTGCACAGATTGTGATATTTATAATTTTTGCATAATTGAATGTGATGTTTGCTTGGCATGTTACTATGTCGTGGACATTATTTTTGTTTTGTTTAAGATTTTGATTTTCTCTGTGTATATTAACAGACAGGATCAGCTATTCTAATTCCTTAGAGCTGTTTCAGAGGAGAACTGTTTAGACTGTATATCATCTACGTTCTGAAGAATTGATTTTCCACCAGTTACGAATGTATCGAAATTGACTTTTGTCAAAACAGTATGTTACGTTTCTCATTACACTTTCTGAAAATATGTTGAATAACTATGAAGAGATAATGCAAAACCCTGTCTTATTCACCTGTACACCTCACACAAGTTTGCTGTTTCTTCGGCTACCCTGACAGCTGCTTGTGGTTCATGAGTTAATTATTTAATTAAATAGTCAAATGTGTAGTAACACTCATTCATGTGTGAAACTATTATATTACAAATAGTTTTTAGTGTAACTATTGCTACTGTACATGCTTTAGCATCACTGAATAAACATTGCAAGGTAAATCAACAAGATGTTAGTGGAAAGTCTTATTGTCATTATCAACACCATCCTCCTCCTCCTCCTCCTCCTCCTCCTCCTCATCATCATCATCATCATCATCATCATCATCATCATCATCATCATCATCATTATCAACATCCACACTATCTTCACGTTTTTATTATTCTTATTCTTGTTGTTGTTCTTTTTCTTCTACTTATGCTTATACCTTTTCTTTCTTTCTTTCTTTCTTTCTTTCTTTCTTTCTTTCTTTCTTTCTTTCTTTCTTTCTTTCTTTCTTTCTTTCTTTCTTTCTTTCTTTCTTTCTTTCTTTCCTTTAGTTATAAAGTCAACATTTCTGTTAGAAAGTATTTTGGATTTTTTCACTGACATGTCCTAGGAGAAGCAGTTCATCCACCAAAGAAGTTTCCTAAACGCCCTCAGACAAGCTTCCGAGGTTACCATATTTCCCGTCTTCCATTCCAGTTTCTTGGTAACACACGGATATTAGCCTTACACTGAATATTTTGTATGGCCACTTAAGGAATGTATCAGGTGAATATATTCTGACAGAAAACAACAACAACAACTAAATATGCATGCATATATGACAAAGTTGCTTTTGTTGCTAATTAATATTCAAAGGACACGAATCGCATGCGAATCACATAACTAGTCACTTACAGGATACAATATTTCTAGCCCTTAAACCACTTTACTACCTACTTACCTACCTACCTACCTACCTACATACCCACCCACCTACCTATCTACGTAACCACCCACCCACCTACCTACCTAACTACGTACCTACCTACCTACTTAACTACCTACCTACCCACACACCCAACTACCTACCTGCCCATCTACCCATCCATCTGTCTGTCTGTCTGTCTGTCTGTCTGTCTGTCTGTCTGTCTGTCCGTTCGTCCGTTCGTCCGTCCGTCCGTCCGCCCGCCCGCCCGCCCGCCCGCCCGCCCGCCCGCCTGCCTGCCTGCCTGCCTGCCTGCCTGTCTGTCTGTCTGTCTGTCTGTCTGTCTGTCTGTCTGTCTGTCTGTCTGTCTGTCTGTCTGTCTGTCTGTCTGTCTGTCTGTCTGTCTGTCTGTCTGTCTGCCTGCCTGCCTGTCTGTCTGTCTGTCTGTACTTATACATGTACAAATATATGATGGGAGAGTGTGGAATTGTAGGATGTTACATACACGAGATTTCGGTATTATAATATCTGAAATGCCGCCTTCCACTGTATATTCCATCGATTTTTATTTCTAAAGTAATCCCAAGTATCTGTTTATGAAACTGAGCCACACCCATTGTTATGTGTTGGAATAACTATGAACTGAAGTAGCAGCATTTTTATATCTGTTTGTTATTTGTTTGTTTAGCTTCTCAGTCACATTATCTTTGATTGGTGTTTAACCATATTACCCTGCATCGTTTGGTGACAAAAATATAGGTCTGATACAATACAGGGTGGATTATTAATGATTGTGCAGTGTTTGAAAATATTAGCGGTCAAAGTTTTGTATTTACCTATTATGTTGCTTGAACTTTACAGAGGGTGAATACAAAACTTGGACCGGCAATATTTTCAAACACTGCAGTCATACAAAATACATCCTTATTACGTCATGTAAATTGAATTATTTGTAGTACTTTAATATTAGGTAGCACTATAGCTAGGATGTTTGTCTGCCAGCCAGGTGGCCATGTGTTCGAATCCTTACAGAGATGGGGGAAATTTGTAAGCTAAAATGTGAACCAGGAAATGTTCTGTGGAGTATTGGAGTCTAAAGATTTCTAGCCACTGGATTAACGCGGCTTCAAACGAATGCTTAGGAGCATTTCAATAAGTTATTGTTTATATCAGCGGTTCAGTACCAAAGGTAACATGTTTATGTGATGTGCGCTAACACGCTAACAAGCATGTGACTGCCACCACATATTGGCAACAGAAAATATTTCTTCCCAGTAAATGTTTAGTTTGGTTTAGTTTAGTTGACGGATCAACATCACGGCACATGGGTGTAAATCATAAATGCTCCGTTCTACTCCTAAGTCAAGCCTGAGTCCGGAGAATCTCAGCTCAGTGCACGAACTCCATAGCACCGGCGAGAATCCTGAAATACTTTGGGTAGATTTTTAACTGGAAATTTTGGCTTGGCAGCGCCGTTAGGCTACTCGTTTTCGATTTCCAACTGCCAAGGAATTTTTTACGTGCGCAACTATACACACGGGCGTCCGATCTCACTAACCAAAGACCATTAAATACTTTTCAAAATGTCATAACTTGAAACTAACACAAGGGGCTAACACCGTATACCCAGTGAGTTTCACAGTGTGTAAACGACTCGTTTACTGTCCTATCTTTACCATTTTTAGCATTGACCAATCTTTAATCGATGGTTATGTTTCCACCATCGGTGGACCGCCTCTTCTTCCCATAATATTTCCTGTTACCCATTTTAGGTTTGGTCGACAAAGGAACCAAGGTGTATTAAAAAAAAAAAAAAACTTCCCTCCTCGATGGGAATTCGAATATATGACCATCATGGTTGACGGGCAAACATGCTATCCATTGGCATACCGTTGATTCCACTAATAATACGACAAGAAATCTTTCTGTGAATGTTTTACAATAATATTATAAAATCGTCTAAGAAGACAAGAAAGATTACTTATAATAAAAATATCACAATATTTCTTGCATTATTGCCCCTTACAACTACGTTCTTTGGTGTAGCGACATGTGCTCTGCTGAACCTTGGTTGAGCCTTTGTCGAGTTTTCGTAACACCACAGGAAACGACTGATGAAGGAGAGGTCAACAAGTTTAATACTCTCCGTCTTGAGAAATATGCATGATCTCAAATTTCTACTGTGAATAGCTTGCTTATTTCAGAAATGTTGCGAGTGTAGCCGCGAATAATGTCATGCTTTATAACTACCGATGGATTTTTCACTTATAGTCTGTCCGGAAATTTATGCCGTCATTCAAGATCAATTATTTTGAAAACTATCTGTTGCATCGTTATGAAATTTTTCCAGCCGTCTTATATTTACCCCCACCCAAGGAATATGTCTTTGATAGGTCCCAAAACAACTTAAATCATTAAAAGCGGCATCATTCCTTTGATGTTTTGCTTAACAACTAGTGATTTCTTGTTAAAAATGTTATGTTTACGGTAATGAGGACCTGCAAATTCAGATGACAAACAAAGGCGTATCTGGATTCGTATGGGAGTGGGTGCAATCAAAGAAGTAGCTTACAGTCGACAGAATCGGCTGCATTGCACAGGGTTTTTATCCCATATGGCTCAGTTTCTTTCCGCAGCGCGGGAAGCGTCGCACAAAGCACGAACTCCGTAGCTCCAGCGTCCACCCTCGGCAGTCTCCGAATAAAATGAATGATGCGGCCCGGACAGACAGACAGAAAGGTAGGTAGGTAGGCAGAAAGATAGGTGTGTGGATGGATGGCTGGCTGGCTGGCTGGCTGAGTGGGTGGATCGGTCGGTCGGTGGGTCGGTCGGTCGGTGGGTGGGTGGGTGGGTCGGCAGGCAGGCAGGCAGGCAGACAGACAGATAGATTAGATAGATTAGATAGATAGATAGATAGATAGATAGATAGATAGATAGATAGATAGATAGATAGATATCGGTACGTCGGTCGATCGGTCGGTGGGTGGGTGGGTGGGCCGGCAGGCAGACAGGCAGACAGACAGACAGACAGACAGATAGATAGATAGATAGATAGATAGATAGATAGATAGATAGATAGATATCGGTAGGTCGGTCGGTCTGTCGGTGGGTGGGTGGTCGGGCTGGCAGGCAGGCAGATAGATAGATAGATAGATAGATAGATAGATAGATAGATAGAATAGAATAGATAGATAGATAGATAGATAGATAGATAGATAGATAGATAGATAGATAGATAGATATCGGTAGGTCGGTGGGTCGGTGGGTAGGTGGATGGGTCAGCCGACCGGCAGACATTCAGACAGACAGACATTCAGACAGACATTCAGACAGACAGACAGACAGACAGACAGACAGACAGACAGACAGACAGACAGACAGACAGACAGACAGATAGATAGATAGATAGATTGATTGATTGATTGATTGATTTCCACCAGAAACCGGGCCTTGTCAGCTAGTTTATTTATATAATCACGTTTCATGAAAGAACCCACATTTGGAGACGCCTCTGAATCTTCGCGCTGTTTGTTTGAAAACGAAAGTCACGTGAAAATTTTGAATAATTTGGGTCGAATCTTGGGGAAGCTGTAAAACTGTTAAAATCATGGGCGTAATCTTTAAGTCATAATTAATATACCGTATATAAGCTAACTTTAAAATCTGCTGTAAAATCTCCAGAACAAAAATTGTTTTGTTGGGTGGACATAATGATAACGTTATATACTAAATCTCATCATTTTATCTCAGCCCGTTACTGAGATATTGAATTTTATATTGAGGCAACCAAAAAAAAACACACTATACCAGTACCTCCAGAGCATGGCTTCTCAACCTTTTAGCTAAGATCAAAGTGTAGTCATCTGCACTTTGATCTGACCTTGGCCACCAGCAAAGGCGATCATCCTAATGACACACAGGGACTTGGAACTTCACGGAGATACTCTTGCCCCTAGGGAACATTGAGCTTTAATACAAGACAGAGTAACATTTGTCGGATCCTTGTAGACGAGGTCCATAACTGGATTTGGTCTAGACAAGGACAGCATTTAAAAAAAAAATGTTGTATATCCTTTACAGGACGTTGCAATCAACACCAGCATTTTCAGCTGCTGTTGATGAACTAGGCAAGATTTTACGTTCAGTAGTTTGCCATTGCTTTCTGAACGACCGGTTCACATACCCTCCCTAGTTACCAGCGCGGCGCGATCCGCTGCCGAATCTCTCGCAGATGTTTTCCCCACGTGGATATACGGGAGTACGAACAACGCCGTCAACACCTTGGCCAGGGAGACCGGTAGGACAGTATTATCACCAGTTAAAAGTTAATTGTATATCCTTTTCAGGACGCTGCAGTCAACACCAGTATTTTTTTCTGTTGTGATCTCTTGGCAAGTTTACGTTCAGTAGTTTGCCATCGATTTATGAACAACCGGCACCCATACCTATTGGAAAAAGACCAACGGAACGCGGTCTACAGCCAAATCGCGCCCAGCTTTGTTTCGAACACGGGTATGCAGGATCACGAACCGCGCCCTAAACACCCTTCGCCATGGAGCCGGCTATTATCTCTAGTATATATACTAAAATATGCGAATATCAACACGCATACAAAAAAGAAAGGAACTGGCAGAGGCTCTATACACACCAACGCCGTGTTACCAATGCCGGACAAAGACATTCATTGAAACACGCAGGCGTTCAATTACAACATGTGAGATGAGATGCAACAACTGGATAAACAAGACGTGATAGAGAGAGAGAGAGAGAGAGAGAGAGAGAGAGAGAGAGAGAGAGAGAGAGAGAGAGAGAGAGAGAGAGAGAGAGAGAGAGAGAAATGAGGAACTAAGAAAGAGTATAGGGATGACACCGATTACTGGTTTTATAGCACGCAAAGGAGTTTAATGGTTCGGGCTATTAGCAAGAATGGAACAAGATCAAGCAGTGGCTAGTGTAACAAGCTACGTGGAGGGTCCCAAATAGCCCTGTCACAATGTTTAAATAATCTTCTATAGCCCTGGCTGGGATAGGTCTTTACCTGCCAACCCTCCTCCGTTCCCGGGACTCACTGTCACTCTTTCTTTCGACCTCGGGGTCTATTTCCTGCAGTGTCTTTCTGGCTGATCCATAGATAACACGATGATCGTTGGGGTAAACTGAAACGTGATTTATTAAATTAATAAAGAACAGCACAGGAAAACATCAAGGCAGTTAAAACAGATAGATCTAAACAGACACAACTAGGATAAAGTTCCGGCCCAGAGCCTCAGGTAGCTATCTTCACAGACCCAGCTTCATACACTGTCCGATCTGTCCACATACAGCTCACCGCGTGTGCAAGAATCTCCTTCCTTCCAGGTAATTGGTTGTACGTACAACAGGCTTCTGTAGAACCAACGCCACTGGTTTTTGAGGACTTCTATTCATAGTCAATTAAGTTAATTTGGCACAAGGTTTTCACTGATTGGGAAATGAATTATGGTTTCCAATAATGGGAATTGTTCATGGAGGTATAATGGATAGGTGCCTTTCACTGTCCTGTACAAAATGGGTATGCAGGATAATCATGCGTAGGTCCAGCCCAGAAACTAACTGCTCTCGAGCCTATGTCGCTGAAAGGACTTGAGATGCGCCATTACCGCAAATTGTCATTTGCCCAAGACCAACCTTGCCTCTCTCTCAGAGTTAGTCACACCATGTGTGGTATGGCCAATACCTTGACCTGGCTTCATCAGACGTATATCGCTTTAGCATAGAAGCCCTGTTGATACTGTCCGATTTAGTCACGTCCAACAGAAGAGGACCCTGGAGATGACAAACAATAGTGAGCGACTGGGCTGACTCATGTATCACACAATCCTGAGGACCAATAGGGCCTCAGTTAATAACCTGGTCAAACCCTTACCGTACTCTATCAATTAGATAAGAGGCCCTCGTGAATGGGCCTGACCTGTCAGGTAGCCCCTGGATTGGCTACGTTCATGCTTGATGAGACCTTCAGCTTGTAGACGTCCTGTCGGCTACCCTATGCACGTTTTTGCATACAAGACTCACTCTCTACACTCATACCAAGCCTTTATTATTATTGGGCACATTCGTTTCCCGGCTTCTCTCTCCCTTGCAGACCATGCCTTTCTCACGACAAAGCTCTTGTGGTGTTGTGTGGGTAATTATCTGTATTTAAAGAAGTGTCGTTCCCCATTCCCAGCAAGAACAGGAAAGAAGATACCACCCCCTCCGACCGCCGCTCTCGACTGAGCTGTCGCCCCAATGCACCGGCATTGCCCTGCACAAGCCATAGGTGTAGATGAGCCCTGTCTCTTTCCAGTGCTATAAAGAGCTCTCTTTATTCTCTGGCTTCATCCCGAAGACTAGCAATCCTTCGATCCAATGGCTACCCTATCGGCCAAAAGACAAAAGTGATAGCCCATTGTAAACTCCCTTCCGCATCAAGAAGACAGAATATAGATGGTGGGAATCCATCCCCACGGAGCACTCCCCCCCCCCCCCTTTCCGGCATACTGTATATAGGTTGTGTTTATATTTAAACTAAAGATGACACTAGGCAGAATTCAGGCTGTATGAAGAAAGATAACACCTTCCCATCTGCCGCCAAGAACAAGCGAAATCATCCAGGGAGAGATATTGCTCAGATTCGTTCCCAGGCGATGTCAAGAACAGAACGCCTAACTAGATTGGCCAACGGTCAACCCACTCACAATATACAAAACATGGTGAAAAGATTCCGACAAACATACACAAGTTATAGTTTCCCTAGTACTGATTAGCGATGAAATTGTGTACTGAATATGATTAATAAAGCTACGTTATGTCTTGATGTAAATAAATCGGTATTAGTAAGTATTGTGTAGACACAAAAAGTACATAAAGAATTGTTGTCCCAATGATATAAATTAAGTGATAGTAGTAATACAGAGGTGTCGTGGCATGATATAAATGAAGTGATATTAGTAATACAGAGGCGTCGAGTTATGATATAACTTCATCATCATCATCATCATCATATTCATCCAGGGAGTTGCCAGCTGGCTTGGGCGATCATGCCCCTCTGCAAATTACGATCTCTGACGGCATGAATTCAATTTATGTGTTGACTCCCTTCCGTGCGATGACAAAGACTGTCAATACTTTTCTAACGCTGTCTTCCTCTATATCTATTTCCACAAATGTTTCCTGTTGTCACAATTTGTTCCAACTTTTGTCTTCTCATATGGCCAAAATGATGACTGCTGCTTTCTGATGTTTATGACAAGTTGTCTTTGTGACTTAGCTTCCCTCAAAATGTCCAGACTGCTCATTTTGGCTGTCCAAATGTTTAGCATCTTTAGTTAGTTAGTTAGTTAGTCGCGGTTCCAACTTCACAGCAACGGGTCGTCCCCATTATGCTCCGCTACTATGCCAGTGAATATCACACAAAATGCTCCCCACTGCCCAATATGAAAAGTGGAAAAGACAGGAGTCTCGACAAACAACAGCCTGCACTGTACATAAACAGTACACTGTGCATAATGCTGCCGCCAGAATGTCAACACAACACAATAGTCCCCCACGAAACACACAGTTCATCTCTGATGGAATCAGCAGTCATTTTCCCATCTGGATGTTTACTAGGTGTTCACCCACATAGTCTAGTCACCTCTAGATGTTGTCTGTTCCATTTTCAGATGTTTAACAATGCCGACGCCAGAATGCCAACACAAAAGTCCTCCACGAAACAACACAGCCCATCTTCCGTGGAAGCGGCAGGAATTTTCCCACCCGGATGTGTTCCTAGATGTTCACCTACACATTCTAGATATTTCTAGATGTTGTTTGTTCTTTTTCTAGATGTTTCCTCGGGCAGGTGTAAAAACATTTCACTGTACATAATGATAATGCCGTCGCCAGAATACCAACACAAAAGTCCTCCACGAAAATACAGTTCATCGTCGATAGCAGTGGCAGTCAACCAGAAGCCCTCCCCCCCCCCCACACCACCACCCCTCCCCCACATAGACTTAAGCGACTTTTTTTTTAAACCAGAAGCCCAGCAGCCACGCATTTATGCATAAGGCAAAAACCGGTCAACTCTGGGACATAGCCAGCTGCCATCGCTCCGAGAATGCAGTCACGTTCCGAAAACCTCGGGCAGATTCAAAAGCATTTCAGACGCAATTCACAGTGTCGCGCCACGCACTCACTCAGTAGCAGGGCGACGGAACCATCAAGCCTCCTTAGTCGCCTCTTACGACATGCATGGTAGGCTACAGCGTTGCTATTCTTTTCTTCACTTATGGGCCCCGGCAACACACAGTTGGTTTAGCATTCTTCTATAAAACCACATTACCAAGGCTTCCGTGGATTTTTTCGCCTGTTTAGTAATTGTACATGATTTGCAGCCATATAAAATTGGTTCTATGTAATATGCATTAACTCTTGTTCTAACTTTCAAGGAGAAGGACTTATTGCACAAAATGTTCTTCATTTGATGGAATGCACTTTTTGCTTGTCATATTCTGTTCTTTATCTCTGGGATGCATCTTCCATATGATGTTACCCATGTGCCGAGATATCTGAATTTTTGCACTTGCCCCAAAATAATGTCATGTACTTTAATTGCACATTTTAGGCATTTCTTTGATATAACCACGACTTCTGCCTTTCTATTATTTAAGTTAAAGCCAATTTTGTTCACTATCTACAACCACTGTATCTATCATTTCATGTAGTTGCTTCTGACTAAATTAAGCGCAGTTAATAACACATGGGCATGGTGTGTTGATATATTTGAAGTGTCATTTTTGTTACAGACACATAGGATCTTTTGGGTGAAAACATCTGTAAACGGCTTTGAATATTACAATAAAAACAACAAATGTATTCATCAGAAACTAAATACATTTAGTTCATTTAGGTATGCTGTAAAATCAAATTATACAATTTGCCATCAAACACGTGTTTCTAAAACACACTCATCGTGTGATTGCATGGCTGATATTTAATGAACATCCTTTCATGGATAGAAGCACAGTTGAATACAATCAAGAACATTGCCATTATTCTAAACTGGTCCGAAATGCTTAACGTGATATATTAACACACGATATAGCATTTAACTTTTGTACGACACGGATCACAACAAAGTAAACAATCAATCAACCGACCGGCCATCAACACAATCAACCATTTAACCAAACAACTAACTGACCACCCAGCCAGTCAACTAGCCAAATCATCATCCAGCCGCCCTAACACAACCATCCAACCAACCTACCAACCACCCACCAACCCACCCACCAACCAACCAACCAACCAACCAACCAACCACCCACCCACCCACCAACCAACCAACCAACCAACCAATCAACTAAAAGATCACCAACCAATCAATAAACCAACCAGCCAGCCATCGAGACAACCAATCGACCGACCAGCCATATAACCAACCAACCAGCCTTCTTAACAATCAGCCACCCAACCAGCTAACCAAGCGACCATCCAAATAATCAATCAACCAGCCACCCAGCCTGCCAAC
>OY992881.1:59826293-59853793 GCA_963921405.1 Cepaea hortensis
GCCATCCCTTTGATCATACCTGAGTTGTCGCCAGCCTGGGATTAAAACAGAGAAAACATATTGATCATACCTCAGTTGTCGTAGTTCTGGGATAGTAACAGAGAGAATATATTGATCATACCGGAGATATCGAAGATCTTGGATAATAGCAGAGAAAACATATTGATCATACACATCATGTCGAAGATCTGGGATAATAACAGAGAAAATACACTGATCATGCCGGACATGTCGAAGATCTGGGATAATAACAGAGAAAACGTATTGATCATACACGACATGTCGGAGATCTGGGATAATAATAGAGAAAACATATTGATCATATCGGTCTTGTCGTAGACCTCAGGGGTCTAGACGTCAGAGGTAAAGTGGCTAAGCCGCCTGCATCGCGGTACAAAGCTTGTGAATTAGATTTTGGGCTCCATCATTTGGTTCACGTGTGCTATTTTCTTGGAAACTCCTGGGGGACGCCGCTGGAGCTACGGAGTTCGTGATATGTGATGCCTTTGGCAGGCCGTCGTGTGGAAAGAGACCTAGCCATATGAGATAAAACCCAGTGCAATGACTTCGATGTCGATCCCTTCGCCTGTAATTCCCGCCCCAATCCTATTTATACTTGATCTGGAATAATAACAGTGAAAACATGTACACTAAGTTTATTCAGTTCTAACGTTAAATCCGTACTAATGTAGGGATCAGAAACATGGACAACAACGGATACGATTACAAATAAACTACACACATTAATTATTTGGTGCCTACACAAAACAGAAGAAATAAAATGGTATAATAGAATCAACAATGTGGCGCTCATTGAGAGAACTAGACACATACCGATGAACCAAGAGGCGAAGAAAAGACGCTAGCGTTGGATATGCCATTAATTGAGAAAATCTGAGAAGAGTTGAATTGAGTTGAGTTGAGTTAAGAACTGACATCACTGCACTCAGGACATTCCCATGCGTGCTCCGACCTCTCGTTCAACAGCCAGCGAAGAGTCATACTACTAATCGTTCCCACCGCTATCTGATTAGAAGTTCTCCTGGTCTTCCCTCTCAGTTTTGAGTTTCTTCCAGAACTCCTGCCGACCCCCCGCAATCTCATTCTTTCCACATATGGGTTCTCAGTCTGTTCCTCCGCTTTCTCCACCTGGTCCCACAAGCGCGCGACCACCTTCCCTGTGTCCATAGGCAATCTACAACCAGGAGGTGCATTCACTGCTAGCTTATCAGCCTGTTCATTCCCCCGGACCCCCGCATGGCCAAGGCAAATGGCCAGGGCAAAATATCAATACAATTCTCACAATCTGTGTCCTCTGAAGCAACGAGAGCCGTTCCACACGAAACATTCCTTTCTCCACCTTGCTAAGCATACTCTTTGAATCCGTAATGAATACAACGTGTGTTACAGTAGAATCCTCTAGCCACCGGAATGCCACTATTACTGCCTCCACCTCCATTCGCATGCTGGAGGTCGTAGTCTCATATGCCAGACTCTCCTTTTTCAAGACACGTCCATTAGCCTTTGCAATAAAGCCCCAACCACTACAACTGTTTCTCACCACTGACCCATCGGTGTAGATGACTATGTTACCTTGATGTGTGTTACTCTGGATCACCTGTTGCACTTCAAACTCAGTGCGGCCCGCTGCCCATTCTCTGCACTCATGACCCAGTGTTATTATTACATTGTGCCATTCCGTCATGTCTTCCGGAACTTCAACCCACTCTCTTTCACGATTGATGGTCTCCAGATCACACACCTGACGTATAGAAAGTTCTGCCTGTGCCATCCAGGAACTGCCTCGTCTTAGCCTATGACCCTTGACTATATCCATGGCTGCATGCAGCGGGTGATCCCTATCTGCAGCAATCGTCAGGTACCATTTGGCCCGAAGGACCCTATGCCTAACCGTCATTGTTAGTAGCGCCAGGATACACCTCATGCATATAACTGGTGTGTCCTTTGTGCATCCCAGGATTAACCGCATGGCGGCATTCTGTATGCGCTCCAACCTTTCAAGCTGGATCTTTGATACTGTCAGCAGCCCCAAGCCATCAAGCCATACTCAGTGACAGAAATTATTAACTGTTGAAAGAGCCTGTATTGTACATCATCCTCTGGTCTACCCCGGTTGCCGCCATAGCCCTCAATGCATTAAGTCCCCTACCAGCCTTCACTATCAAAGTCTCCACATGATCCTTAAAAGACAAACACCTGTCAAAAGTGATACCCAAGTACTTCAATTTACTCTCTCGACTAAGAGGACATCCATTCAACATAATACCTGAGGCATCTGCCTTGGCGATCCGGTTATCCAGAGAGTACCACACGACCGATGCCTTGTCTGGGTGTATAATTGCCCCTGCGTCCCCGCACCACTCCGCCACCCTGTTTACTGCCACCTGTAAGTCTTTCGCCAAACTGGCCCTGTCTCTGCCCTGTCTGTACACCAGCACATCATCTGCAAATGTCAAGATTCCACCCACACCTGGTGTCTCAATAGCTGCGATTTTGCTGGTGTAGACATTAAAGATCACTGGAGACAAAACAGATCCCTGTGGCAACCCAGGTATAATAGTTCAAGGGTCAGAAGTCCAGGAACCCATGCGCAGTGCAACCTTGCGCTCACAAAGGACCGCCGCAACCCTTCTAACAAGGCAAGGGCAGACTTCCATGTCCAACAGTCTGTATATCAACCGATCATACCTGACCCTGTTATACACATCCTCCAGGTCAAGAGTTACCGCCACTATCTCTTGTTTATCCTGGAAGCCCTCGTAGACATCAAATGCAAAAGTTGCAGAATTGGCCCAGGTGTCCTTCCGAGGCCGGTAACTCCCGAGTCCTTGGAGAAGCAGATTACGACTTTTGTCGCTGCAGCCTGAATGCTACTATCCTTTCGAGGACTTTGAGAAGAGATAACCCGAAAGGAGTGTGTCTAGAATCCCCAGTATAAAAACAATAAACGAACACCTAAAACACACAAAGAAAATAAGTATAAACAGAAATGAATAATATGGGGATGACATGGATGGAGATGCGTGGAATAACTAAGGATTGGGGGAGTTGGTGTGAGTTGATTGAGGGTCTATGCTCAAATAAGGGATACATGGTGACAGAAGAAGAAAAAAATAAGAAGAAAATTAATCGTTCAGGTACCGTCTTAACAATGAAAGTTAACCATAATGGATCTCCATCACTCGCTGTCTCTCTATAGACACTGACGTCGTCAATCTCTTGATATTATCTTTCCACATGTCCTTCTGTCTACCACTTGCCTGCCTTTAACTCTTCCTACTATTAAGGATTTACGATAGAGATAAGTCCTTGAGCCCTCAACATTTCTCCCTTAGCAGAAGTCAAAGGATCTGAATGCTGAATATCCCATTTGCAAGTTGATAATTATACGTTGTCATCGTTAAGCAGAGTTCATTATGCCAACTGAGTACTCCAGTCTCAACTCCCAACAACCCTAATCCAGAAGTATCACCAAGAGGTGGTAAAATAGATTTATTCATTTAGAGCTGAACACCTAGCTCAACATGAAAATATATTAACCAGCGGGATGTAGAGGGTATAAGTAAATACAAAGCTCCATAGAACACCATTAAATTGTAGAGATACATTGATAGAGTATTCTGTAACGAAAGCCACAACAGCTGGGTCATAATATTTACGCACATGTCAGTGATTGTTTTAGTCATTAAACATGAAAAAGAGAAGTGGGGTTTGTTAATTAGAACCCAAGAAACAGGTGCAAAACTTCTAAAGCACTCCCGTAGCGAGAGAGGAGAGCTGACATAGAGCCCTTATTGTCGTTACGTGTTAGCGTAACATCCTAACCATGACACCAATAAGCCTGCTGAAGAAGGACTTGACGAATAAGAAAAGTAATTTCACCGAATGGTCCCCTGCGAATTAAGGAAACAACGATATTCAAATCTTGTCATTCGAAACTTGCCTTCAAACATAAACTGCACACATATCTAATTGTATATCGAGCATTTGTCATCGTAGCACCGTAATACTAATAGTGATACTGTTTTGTTTGTCTTTGTTTTCAATCGTCCTTGATTACCATAATCATTATCATCATCATCATAATTATCATCATTGTCACGATCACGTGCCACGCAGAGCGGCGCTGGTGATCATTTTTCTCTACAAACATCAGTCATCTGGTTAGAAATGCCCGACTTCTATTTTAACTTTAATGCCAAGGTAATGGGAGATCCACCGAAGGGATTCAAGGATGTATGTTAGACATAAATACGTTTGACATAGCCGCGGCAGCTTCATGGTCAATAGATACCGATAAGCGTTAAATCAAAAGAGATCTGGCAACATAATCTTAAACTGGTTGAAGGCTTTGGAGCAGATGGAAGAGGATAAAACCTCCGTTAAGAAGAGAATGCATTTCTTGAAGCAAGGATTTATGAACACATACAGCAATGAATAAATGAGACTACTAATGTAAGCAATGACACACATGTCCACACATCACAATAATAATAAGGGGATACCCTACAGGCCGGTCTCTCTGGCCCAGGTGTTACCACACTTTCTCCGTAATCCCGTTTATCACGCAGAGTCTCGTAGCGGGCGAGAACTGGGAGCGGTTCGTCCCCCGCTGGTGACTTGCGGGGTAACTGAGCCGGTCGCTCAGAAAGCAATGGAAAACTACTGAGCGTAATCTTGCCAAGAAATCAACAGACAGCTGAAAGATGCTACTGTTGACAGCGATGTCCTGTAAAGGATATGCGGAAAAAAAATACCCTACAGGAGATTACCTTTGCTGTGGCTTCTGTTGTAGAGGTTGATGACCTTGTGCTGTCTTCTGAAGCACCATCTGTTTATTAAACAAGAACAACATGTCAAGAAAAGTGTAAATGTAGTCACTCGGAGGATACTGCCTTCGGGGAAGGAAGTGTTAGGCCTTCACATATTCTAGGTCACGGTATAATGAGATTAGATTTCTTCTGACTCTTCCATCTTCTCTTTGGCCTTCCTCGTCCTCTCTTCCCGAGCATGTACCCCTCCATTATTGTTCTCTCCAAACTTTCATGACGTTTCAAGTAACCAAAATATTTAAGTTTTTTCTTTCAAGGTTGTTAAGGTTTCTTTGCAAGTTTTGCAGAATTTAGTTTGCTGTTGCTTTGATTCTGGGCAGTAACTGTACTAGTTGGTAGCCTTAGCCATTGTCTCTACTGATGAGATCATCTGCCTTTCGCCGCAGAGTGTAGACCATAACCAACAACAATCTGTCAGATGCTCTGACACTCCATCCACGACCTTCTTCCATGGTTTCACGTAATCCTGATGCGGCCATCACATTTACAACCTCATAATCTTTGGTGTCTTTTCTAGTTGCTTTTATGACCGCCTCATATAATTCTTTTGTCTCTAGTTATTTTCTCAATATGTTTTAGTCTCTCCATGTGCGTTTGTCTTTTGGATTTGTCTAGTGAATTCCATGGAAAGTTCCCACTTTTACATCTCCTTTTAACTGCCAAACAATTTTACGACCGACGTGCTTGATCTGTGTACAATCTGTTTATCTGGGAAATAAAATATTGAAGTCCTGGTAGTAAATTAGGCACTCATAGACATTGATTCAACCATAGATACAACTGGCGCAACGGACAACAGAAACAGTATATTGGTTAAGATTGCTATTATCCTTAATACTCAGTTGAGAGAATGTTAACGTCACGATCTCACATTGATCGTTGATGTGTTGTTATGTCTCTTTAAATAGCTGTTTGTTTATTCAATGCATAAGCTCTTTCCACATATATTCTTCTTCTTCTCCTCCTCCTCCTCCTCCTCCTCCTCCTCCTCCTCCTCCTCCTCCTCCTCCTCCTCCTCCTTCTTCTTCTTCTTCTTCTTCTTGCAATCGCATCACCGATATAATATGTATTCAATACAAACCAGGGCTTGGTGAATTGCCCTCTACTTGTGTGTGTGCGTATTTTAACCTTCTGCAATCTCTGAAATGCAGCTTCATTTTAAACTACAACACTTGCTGAAAAAGCTATAGAACTTCAAGCTGAAGATCTACGTGCCTTAGTTAGCATAACAATATAAAACAAGTCATGCAGTACCTCCAGCCCAATCGATATGTGTTTATTGATTATCTTTGTTTGTTGACGCGTCATTGAGACTGCATGTGTATTTTGCATTGTTGTGTTGAGTCGCTGATGTCACGTTTGCATTAATATTTTCAGAAAGAAGTCATCGACGGAAATTACCGATGTTGACTTTACTATGACTGGGTATGAAAATATGAAAATATATACAGGGATATTAATAAGCATAGAGATCGAAATCAACTGCTGACGATTTGGAAGCAGACTACTTGCGTTAATTTCAATGGTATGAGGCATCAGCCTTCCAAGAAGCAATGCAAACTATTGAACTAACAATTGCCTAGTAAATCACCAACAGCCAACACATGCTGTGACTGATTGCAACGTCCCGTAAAAGATATGAAATTATGTTTTTTGACTTTAATAAGCATAACCGCGGTGGCATTATGGTGTGTATGCTTGCCTCCGATGGTCATAGGTTCCAATTTTCATCGAGACGGATTTTTAACATTGACCTGTGCTCCATCCAGCCTAACATAGGTACGAAAAATGTACAGGGAGTAAATGGATGCGACGTGACAATGACCACACCAAAAACGTAATTATTTTCTACGTCAAACCTAAGACACTTCTCCTGTAGCACACAATGTATTCGTAGTTATATCTTTCATCTCTGGTTCGGTAAGCTAGTCGTTCCTCTGAACTGAAATCCAATTGGCTTCCTCTGAACTGATATCTTATGGCGTCAGCAACTAATAATAATATCCTGCTCTTGCAGTATAAATAAAGAAAGGCAGAACCAGGCAGCACAAGCTAAAGGTAAAGACTTTCCAGTATGACAGTACAGGGCAAGATGTGGTGAGTAAAATACGACGTGACAAGCGCAGAAAACTTCAGGGCAGTATAACAAGCTGCGAGCAGCCACCTTGGTGGAATTTCGAGGTGGAGAAGGCTTGGGTGGATAAGCGTAGTGCTGTAAGAAGATGGCAAAATGCCAAGAAGAAGAGAGCTGGTCATCCTAGTCCCTGCATGCACTTAGAAAGAGAGATGCACACAAAAGTAAGCTATTTAAAAAAAACTGGTCAAGGTGGTTAAAAGCGAAAAATGGGCAGAAGTGTGTCAAAGAGTAAGCACAGACAAGTCACTGAAATTGTTCTGGCCACTACATAAAAGCATGAGTGGTGTAGTCAAGAATAATAGCATTTCTGACTTCCAAGGTGCTGACCTCATCTGGCAGAGGACTGACGAGGACAAGGGCAAAGCCCTCGTTGAACGCTATCTAGAGCAAAGCAACCAGACAGACATGGGAGGCCGAAATCTGGCCAAGGAGGTCACCTCAGACAGGTGCAAGGCCCAGAACACTTCGGATGAAGACACAGTGACAGTGAAAGAAATCAAGGCTGTGCTTCGACGATCAAAAAACAGCGCTCCAGGGCCTGATGGCATAAGATACGACAACATCAATAGGTGTAGCGACAACGAGCTAGAGAAACTAGCAGACATGTACAACAACAGTATAGGGAGTGCTAGCATAAAGGAGGAGTGGTTACACAGCTATCTGATTCCCTTGCCGAAGCCTGACAAAGACCACAAAAAAATTCGGGGATATCGAATTATAACCATGCAGAATTCAATAGGCAAGCTGCCGGAGAAGTTAATTGCCAGGAAAATATCAAACCAGCTGGAGAGGCAAGGTGTTTTCCCACCTACCCTGGGTGGGTGACGTCCAAAAAGAGAAACCTGGACCAATGCAGCAGTTTTTGCCCATGATGTCTATGAAGGTTTCCACTCAGGCATTGAAACCTTTGCTGCAGCGATTGATCTTGAAGACGCGTACAACAGAGTACCATTGGATTTTTAATGCTTCAGCTTCTTGAACTCAAAACTCAGCAGATCATTGGACATGGTAGGACATTGTCATATGCCGATGATGTTTTATTGTATCGTCAGGGTAAGGATAGAGAGCAGGTTGCTGTGGAACTACGAACCGAACTCAATCGCATAAGTACTTGGTGTGATGAAGCTGTGGCAATGGTCAACCCAACAAAGGCAACAGTGACTTGGTTCTCGTTGAATAATCATATTGTCAACACTCCAACACCAACTGTAAAGCTGTGCTCAGAGACGGTGGAAAGAACGCAGGCAATGGATTACCTGAGGATACGGTTTGATCGAAGCCTTGCTTATAATGAGCACATAGACCAGGTGATAACAAAGGCCAAGCGGGGTTTGGCTGCGATGCGGGTGATGGCGGCAGCAAACTGTGAGCAGCGCCATCTATGTCTTCTGTACGAGGGGCTGGTCATGTCTGTTTTTGAGTATGCAATTGCAATCCTGACTCTCAGCCGTAAGCAGATAGAAAGGATGGAAAGGATACAGAATGAAGCTATGCGCATTATTCTTGGATGTATAAGAGATACAGCATGCAGGGCGATGCGCTGCCTTCTTGATTTTCCAACCATTGAAGAGAGAATACAAGTTTGCAGAACACGCGCCTACCTCAGAGTTAACGCAAACACACAACATCCACTGCATAGTGAAATTATGAAGGTGAAGGGCAGCAGGTTAAAAAGACATTCTTCAACAGGTGTGTTCACTTGAGGACTTAGAACCTGGCGAGGAGTGGGTACAAGTGCCAACAGATTTCTGCACATCCTTTTCAGTTTGCACCCAACTAGATAGAAAATGAAGACAAGAAAATCCGGCTGCTGTGGAGGTTGAAGTACAAGCGTTGATTTTCGAGAATTCGCTAGACGGTGTCATCTACACAGATGGGTCGGTCGTCCGACATGTGAGAAGCTCATGGGCTTTTACGGCTCGGGCGGGAGGGAGAATTGTGAAGGAGGACTCTGGTGCTTTCACTGAAACCACAAGTAGCCTGACTATGGAAGTCATGGCAGTAAGTAAAGCAATAACATGGCTCGAGACACAGACATTCACTAGGGCATGTTTCCTTAGCGACTCAATGAACATAATCAAGAGGATAGAGGAGGGGTCGATCCGAAGAGAATGGTTGCTGCCTCTGGAGCGGTCTCGGCTGGCAAAGATTAGTTTCATTTTCGTGCCAGGGCATGCGGGAGTACAAGGAAATGAGCGGGCTGACAAGCTCGCAGGTGAGGCTACGGTGAAGGGCGGACGCGCCATGGACCAGGCTGACATTATGAATGTTCTACGAGAAGTAAGACTTTTGCGTGAACCAAGTGATGAATGTGAATCCACAACCATGGCCAGACTACGAGAGCAGCTAATTAAAAGAAGGGTGGCCAAACAAGAACACTACGCAGGAAGCCAAAGAAGATTGATAAACCAACACAGAACTGGTGTTGTTAGCCGCTACACGCTGCGGGATTTGCTGAGGAGGGGATCCGAGCACTTATGGACTGAATGGTTCCATGTGCAATGAGGATGATCTTTCGACTAACTAACTAACTATCTTGCAGTATAATGTCCATCCATCTTATACAGATATATATTTTCTCTGGCCCTTATGGACTACAATCACCTTCGATGATGAACCCTAACTATAACTTCTCCTTGAGGTTGAACAGGGTAGGGGTAATGATGAAGTTGAATTCGAATAAGATATACCGTCCTCTCTTTTGCAGGGCTTTATTTCTCAGACTCTAAATAATACGCCATCGTCATAGGTAATCGTCATGTACGTGGCTGAATATAAATTAACAAAAAAAAAAAAAAAAAAAAAAAAAAAAGAGGGGGGGGGGGGTGTGGGAACTGTAGTAAAGCTGTAAATGTGCAGTACGTAAATTACCGAAAACAAGAAGTGACATCGGTATGCCTTTCAAGAACAATATCACAAGTTACAAAACGGACACGGCGAGAAAAGCTTTGTTCAGCACACAAACAATCAACAGACACTGATACAAATAAACAAATATGTAAAAGTTACTTGGCACGCAGAAATAACTTAGATACTAACTTAAATAAATGCTTATATTGTCGTGTAGTTTATAAGTGTCTGTTTATTATTTATGTGTTGACCCGGGGTATAGCCGCGACGCCCTTTTTGTCCACTGTAATTGTGTGTTTGTAAAACTTGTGAATAACAATTTTTCGAATGATTTGCTCGGAAACGGATTAGAGATATATTCACATAATGTGTTTCATGTAGTTGTATCGTTGTGTGTATGCTGTGTGTGTACTGACGACAGCTTTGGCCACACGGTCCATTTTATTACTAGCCACTGTGTTTTTGTAAATCTTACCAAGATCATATCTTTTTTTTCCGTTGATTTACTCGTTCAGTATAAGTGTGTGACGGTTTATTAAACTATCATTTATACTACGTATTTGTTTGGACGACACTCAACACCCATAGAATTAAAATACTTTGGTGATTAGCATACGTTTGATTGTAGGCTACATTGAGTAGCACCCTGTAACACACGATTCACAGTTACTGGAGAGCTCTTAAGGTCACTGAAGTAACAATAGAAATAAATTAACATGTATTGATGAGTACTTATAGAAGGAGAGAAAGGTATCATTACACACTAGACATAAAACATTCTGATAATTAAAGGTGGCAATACCCTAATTTGAAAACGCAGCCACAAAATAATGAGAGCGTCTTGCTGAAAGAAACAGGTGTTCCTGGACGCACGACCAACTAAAGGATACTTTGTTACGTGCCTTGATGTGTATTGGGTATATAGTAAGGACACTGCACATTGCTGTGAGGAGTATTGGGTATATAGTAAGGACACTGTTACGTGCCTTGATGTGTATTGGGTATATAGTAAGGACACTGCACATTGCTGTGAGGTGTATTGGGTATATAGTAAGGACACTGTTCTATGCCTTGAGGTGTATTGGGTATATAGTAAAGACACTGTTACATGCCCTGAGGTGTATTGGGTATATAGTAAGGACACTGTTACATGCCCTGAGGTGTATTGGATATATAGTAAGGACACTGTTACATGCTTTGAAGTGTATTGGGTATATAGTAAGGACACTGTTAAATGCCTTGAGGTGTATTGAGTATATAGTAAAGACACTGTTACATGCCCTGAGGTGTATTGGTTATATAGTAAGGACACTGTTACATGCCTTGAGGTGTATTGGGTAAATAGTAAGGACACTGTTACATGCCTTGACGTGTATTGGGTAAAAGGTAAGGACACTGTTACATGCGTTAAGGTTATTGGGTATATAGTAGGGACACTGTTACATGCCGTGAGGTGTATTGGGTATAGAGTAAGGACACTGTTACATGCCTTAAGGTTATTGGGTATATAGTAAGGACACTGTTACATGCCCTGAGGTGTATTGGGTATATAGTAGGGACACTGTTACTTGCCCTGTGGTGTATTGGGTAAATAGTAAGGACACTGTTACATGCCTTGAGGTGTACTGGGTATATGGTAAGGAAACTTTGTTACATGCCTTGAGGTGTACTGGGTATATGGTAAGATATTAAAGAAGCATGTTTCACACATGAAGGTGTATTATGTATATGGTGCTAGTCCCATATTTTATAGACCAAACGGCTCTCGATAGGTGATGTAATCAATATGGCGCCAGCCGCCTGTACCTTCCAGGACGTTTCCTAGTACCCATGAGCACATCGAATTTATGATATTTCTTTTCCGCTTATTACAAGTGATTTATATTATATTGTTTCTTGACAATGTTGTCTTGTAACATCCCTCATTGTGTTTTAAGTATACAAGTTAAAAAGATAAGGGTACACGATACAACCGTATACGTGATTTGTTTCACAATGAATCATAATTTTTCGTGTTCTACACAGTCAAATAAGTACTTTCATGTAATCTATAAAGCAAGAGTGCATATTTATATTATTATTATTTATGCTTTTATTATTTATAATTATCCGCTGGATGGAGAATACGACACACACACACACACACACACACACACACACACACACACACACACACACACACACACACACACACACATACACATCGTGATTGTAACTGACTCAGAAAGCATGCTGAGTAGGGTGAGGACTGGCAAGCTTCGTGCGGAGTGGCTTGCTTCGCTTCGGAAGTCACGGGTGGCAAGCATCGTCTGGATCTTTTCTGCGGGGCATGCTGGTGCGCTGGGGGATGAACAGGCAGCAAGATTGGCTGGCTCTGCAAAACTTGGTGGAGTATTGATGCATGCTAAGGCAGACGTGGTTGCGGCCTTGTGGGAGCACATGTACACCTCGGAGGAGCAAATGGATCACCATGGTCTGGCAAGAATGAGACAGCGAGGAGTGACGAGAGGATCTGGCCGATGCTCGACGCTTAGACGAAAGGCGAGACGCACATATAATCAGACTGCTACTGGTACTGTTGGGGTTGGAACTCTTTGCTGGCTTCTGAGGATGGGGACGGAGCGCTTATGGGAATGCCCCGAATGCTGTGATGTCGGTTCCTAAATCAATCAATCAATCAATCAATCAATCCGCATGTTGAATGTGTTGTCATGTATACCTATAGTTTTTCTAAAGTCAGTTTGTACTATTTATATGTTATTTTTCATTCTTCTTCGCAACTTCGGAGCGCTATCAAGAACAAGTCACCTGACCTGTTCAAGAAACCTGATACGGGGGAGAAATTGGCATGTGGCAAGACCAACACCAAAAGATACCAGACATCCAAGAAGAGCAGCGTGGAAGCCGCTAAAACCATAAAGAAGACGAGTGGAGAGAACCTGCCTGAGAGCTACACCAAAGAACAGGAATCTCAAGTAACCTCAAACGAAGCAACCACGAGGAAGGACGACGACAACCCACCACAGACAAGAGCCATGACTACTGAGAAGCAGAGAGAGGAGAAAGACACCAGAATCGGAAACACCGACCCACAGACGATCAGATGGGTTGTCAAGCGTATCCACGTGGAGCTGACAGATGAACAGATCCTAATGCAGTTACAACAGGAACATCTTAATATCCCAATCTTGAAGGAGGAGCGGATTCTGACGTACTCCAAGATCTCGACTACTCTAGCGGTGGTGAGGGCAGCGGACACCGAGATACCAAGCCAAGTATTGATAAACAAGAAAATACAACAGCCTGAAACATTCATTCCAATAACTCAATGCTCAAGATGCTAGAGGGCCTGCCAAAGCAGAACAACATGCCGCAGCAAGACAGAGATCTGCCGATACTACGCCGAACACTATACATTCAAGGAATGTCCGTTGGCCAAACAAGACAGGGACTTCCGAAAGCCCAATGACAAGAGAAAGTGCGCCAGCTGCCTGGGCAAGCATGGAGCAAGATACTTGGGCTATCCGTACCTCCAAAGACACATAGACGTCTTAAAGATCGCCATTACAACAAAGACACCATAAAAGGAAGAGATGCGGAGGTGCGAGACAGCCACGTGCATCTCTCAAGCTGACAGATCTCAACTGCAAGACCAGATAGACGAGCTAAAGAAACAAATCAAGCTATTTCGGACACTGACACAAGCCAGCGACAACGAAAAACAGCTGGCTGACATAAAGGAAATCCAGGAAAGACATCCAGCAAGAGGTGGAACGCATGGTACTGATAAAGAAGGAGAACGAAGAAATCCTTCAAACCATCACATCAGAGAAAGGGATCAATCCAAAACAAACCACCAGAAGCCACGGAAACGACCTCAGAGAAGCCACAAGATGAAACCCCACCCACAAAAGACCAAGCCGGAACAGCAAGCCGAAGCCAGCAGCCCAACCACGATGTCCAAGAAATTCAAGGGGAAACCAATATCCCGTCTGTCCTCTGAAGAAGACCTAGATGTGTTTTATGATGAAGAAGGCACAGAGTACTCCCGGTTGTCCCCACCGTTGACCACGGAGGAACTCACTGAGCGGGTCGGAGAACGCGACCGGCAAAGGCAACTCAAATTCAAAATCGAAAGAGAAAAAAAGGCACAAGGAAGAAAATGAAAACATAGAAAAACTTCTACAGACAATACATAAAAAAGGAGGCAAAAGACCAAACAAAAAGTCATTATAAGGACTGCACCCAGGCACGCAAAACGAACAAGGAGCCAACTCTGACAAAAGAAACCACCGGAGAAGACGGACATAAAGGAAAACTTGCCGGTCAATCCCCCCAGCTGACGTCACAAACATAAACGCTTTAACATCGATAAGCCATCTAACACTGGCGCAGAAAACTAGACAAACTTATCCCGCACCACGAACCTCTACACATATAACAACGCCACAGAGGATAGTTGAACGATGGTGGAAAGTTTTTTTTTTTTCCAAAATGGGCTCGGACTCTTCTTAAAATAAAAAACAAATAATGTCTTCCTGTGATTATTTTAAAATAAACTTTTGCTTGCGTTATTTATGACGGCAACTATTCAGTCATTGCGAAACAATTTCATGTCGCTTTTTATGTAGTTCACGTCCATTGCTTTGGCTGTATTACTATTAAGGACATAATTTTGTAGAGGAACACATATGCCAACCGACATGACGCTTGAACATGATAATTCTAATGTGTTATTTGCTTTATTATTGTATATTACTCTGACAAATTATGTATAATAATGCACATAATGAAGAGGTTGATCGATCCAAATATATCTTCAATAAGTAAGAAGACGTAAAGGACTATTTTCCGCATCCTGAGGCGTAGTCTATATATGACCCTAAACCTATATTTTATGGGCATTTCGGCACTCGATGAGTTAAGTGGTTAGTTATTATTATACTCAGCCTTTTCTTTACAAACTAGTTCCTAGTGATCATTTTAGATTGTCGAATTCGGAGCCCAGGTGACTGAAAAAAATATCCCAGCCTCAATGGGAATTGGAACATATCCTTCTCTGGACGCATCTAAACCCCTACCTTAGTGCGGAAGGATATGTTCAACGTTAAATGAAAATACGTGTATTTTGGCACAACGATAGAGACATTATACATACAATCGAAACACCAAAATACCTGCAGAGTGAATGATGAGACAAAATAGACCTCCCTGTATCTACGTTAAAGACTATGAAAAGTCCTTTGACTTGGTGCCGTGGGAGAAACTTCACAATTTTGGAACAACTCGCAATAGAACAGAAAGGTAAAGCTACTCTCATGGCATATACTGATGTTGTGGTATACATTTCAGACCTTCACATATTCTAGGCCCCACAGAATAGTGAAATGTGGTTATCATTTCTCTCCTTGGCGTCCCAGACAATTAACAGAAAGGTATGAACATTATTCGGCCTCCATTTGATAAAACTGTCAACCCCAGTGCAGTACTGATCCGAAACAAGAAATCTTGCCTCGCCTGTCTTTTGAATCCGGGATACTGCCTTGCAAGCAATCTCTCTAATCACTACATTGTCCCTATCTCCGATGTAAAAAACAAACAAACAAACTAATACACTATTCATGAATGTTAACACAAAGCAAGTAGCGAATACAATGCTTAGTGGGAGAAACTGACGGACGAAGCCACTAGAAAATATAGAATGGGATTAAATTTAATGGTGAGTGAACATTTTCCATTAAGCTTGCCGATGACCAAACCCGCAAAAAAAAATAAAAAAAGCATCGAGGAAAAGATCACTGAGTGAGTAGAGACATTTACCTGTCTATACAAATAATTACAGAGGATACTCTTTGCTAAGCAAAGCTACAAATAGGATCACAGTATGGGGTCAGCATGGTCGAATGGATAATAACGCTCATGACTAAACATCCGGTGTGTTGATGCTTAGGTAGCGGGTTCAGCCACTACACCGGTCAGTTGAACTAAAATGTTCACTTATTGTTTTCGACTTGGGAACGTAAATTACAAGTATCTCTGAAGTCTGAGTGGGTTCGCCTGATGGCAAGGGATACCACTCTTAATAGGGACAGCTAATCAACATGCAAAATTCAATCCGTGCACTAGAAGTAGTGTGTATTCACTACGCATGAGTTCACAGGGAGCGAGTGCCCCCCACCCCCACCCCACCCCTCCCCCAAATAAAAATAAATAAATACATACATATTTAAATCCCAGTATTAAAGACATATTCCGAGGGGAAACAACCATGTCTAAAACAATATACCGTCAATACTTTTTTATTTTTCTTTTGCATATCCTTTACATGACATTGCAGTCAACACCAGCATTTTTCAGCTGCTGTTGATGTCTTGGCAAGATTACGCTCAGTAGTTTACCATTCCTTTCTGAGCGACCGGCTCACATACCCAGTAAGTAACAAACGCGGCATGATCCGCTGCCGAATCTCGCGCAGTTGCGTTCGTCACGTGAATATACGTTATTATGGAGACAGTCATTAACCTCTATGCCAGGGAGACCGGGACCGTCAATACTTAGCGGTGGAATATAATGATCACCCTCGTTAGTAAGTACCGCAGCACTAAACAGCTATGAAAAAATGGCTTAGCTGTTAATGTTTATCCGCAGATCGCGGTAATTGGTGTTCTGGATCCATTATACTGATGATATTCATGCAAGTCACCGTCTATTTGGAACATTTGGAGCGAAAATAGACCTTACTAGCCATCTTAGAACTCACGGCTGCAAACTTTCAAACCAGTTGGATGAAATTAATGGTCATCATCATTCTCGATGGACAAACATCATTTTCGTATTTTATATATATATATATATATATATATATATATATATATATATATATATATATATATATATATATATATATATATATATATTCATGTTCTCATAACCCATGAAAAAAAAAAGATCCCAACCGCACCTCCACGCGACAGACAATGAGAAACACCAAATAAACGTAGCTCTGGAAAACGAGTGTCTGCCGGACAACGTTGTACCTGAACAGAGCAAAACACTGGCTCGTCTTGACAGTCGGACATTGCCGTCACAGACAGTAATATAATCTGTGTGGGTGTGGAAATAAAGAAGAAACCAACACATTATCTTCCCGTGAGTTCATGGGATTCATAGACTTTTAACTAAATATATTAAATGAAGTTGGAAGATTCCAATGTCGGAAGATACAATTGGTGAACCCGGGATGGTTAACCCGGTCAACAAATGCCCGCAGAAGTCGGATGTGTCGGCCTAACGGCGCAAGAAGGCAGCTTTGCTGTAAAGAGGCACAACGCAATCACAGCCGAAAAAAAAACTCTGGATGAACGCAGAAGAAGAAGAATTGGTAAACTGGACATAATAGATAAACAATGGGGACACATAGAGAATGGGGAAAACAGACAAATACTGATAAATGTAGGAGCCGCATTAGTAGCTGGGGGTTGATTGCAACGTTTTTTAAGGGATATGAAATAACTTTAATTATGTTGTTTAGATCCCCTCCCCCGCCCATCACCCCCCCCCCCCCCCCCCCCCCCCCATCACCGCCGTGCTAAAGCCTTAGACAAAATATAATCTTCACCACGCTTCCCCCATCCCTTAAATATGTTATTTCTTATTCTCTTGTTATTGAAAACTAATTCACATTGATAATTATAATCTTGTAAAGAGTCAAAGATCTGACATCAGACGGTATTGTAACTAAAGTATTTCGTTTGTTTAAACTCTGGTATTATTACAGTCGAACTGCAAACGATTGCTGGGAGGCGACCATGCACCGAAATCAATATTTCCATGGCACTGGAGCTAAATATTGTATACTTCTTTGATTCAATGAGACAATTGTTTGCACAACAGTTGAAAACAAGTCTCGAAAGAAGTGCTTCGCCTTCACGTTTCATACAAATGCATAACGACCAGAAGTGGAAGCACCGACCCGGTAGTTTTAGTAGTCTGAGTCTGTCAGGTTGTGAAATTGACATAGAGTAATGTGGTACATGGTGGGTATGTATCTTGTCTTTTAAAGACTGCAGCACGCTCTCTTTCTGTCTGAGTATGTATAGTGCTTTGCTGGCATAGGTTGTCACAGTGACAAAAGTAAAGTTTGTGGCGTTTACAAATGTTTCCTGCTTTTATCTTCAGACTCGGACAAGGACACAATTTCTTAAACAATTACGCCCGCTTTCTCTCCTTTCTCTCACTTACTCTCACACACACACTCTGCCTCACCCACACTCTGCCACTCTCACACAATCTCTCACTCCCTCTCTCCACCTCTCTCACTCGGTCTTTTTATCTGTGTCCTTGCCCGCTCTCCCTTCCTTTATTGCTCTTTCTTTTTATTTCATGTCCTCTACTCTCTCAGTCTTTCTCCGTTGTCTCTCTTTTTCTCAATCTTTCTCACATTGTCTCTCTTCCTCCCCCTCTGCCGTGCGTCCACCTTGACGAGGTAGAGGGGCTTGCGCGTTCCAATGACCCCAAGAGCTATGCCGACGGTAGCACTGCTACTGGTAGGGTCACCCATGTCGGACAGGTCAAGGGAGAGGGACCAGACGAAGTGACGCACAAATCTGCTGCCTTGTAGGTAGACTGGGGACAGTCAAAGGATAGGGAAAGCATCCCGAAAAATGCTTGTCGAAATCGGATGTACTGAGCCACAGGCTTGACAAAGAAGTGTAACGTAACTTTATCATTTCATGATGCCACAGATGAAAATTAATCGTTATGGTGCTAATCCCGTGAAGTCCCATCAGGCGGTGATAGTGCCGGGCCCCCTGCCTCGAGGGGGTCCACCCATGACTACTGGTGGTCACCTTCCCCTGTGCTGTGGAGTCAAGGCACAGAGGAGTAGGTTAAGAGCTATTGACCAAATACCAAGGACACTCAACATACTACAGTGGAATGCCGAAGGAGTTTATAACAAGAAAGAATCCCTGACACAGCGTCTTCATAAAGACAGAATAGATGTGGCATGCATTCAAGAGACACACCTCAACGTCAAGCGCAAATTTTCAGTCAGGGGATATCAGACCACACGTTTCGACCGCGAAGGACATAAAGGAGGAGTTCTAAAACTTACACGAAATACAATACCTTGCAGCGAAGTATCTGTGATCTCTGACAACCAAACGGAAATTATAGGTGTTGATATAATGATAAAGGACGTGAAAATAAGAATTTACAATCTGTATAGCCCAGCAGAGAAGGATCTTACACTCTCAAACATGAAAATAACTGACACAAATTGCATTATTGTCGGAGACTTTAATAGCCGTTCAGAAAGATGGGGATACCCAGATACTGACAAAAGAGGAGATGAAGTGGAGGACTGGGAAATAGACTCAAATCTCCATCTACTCAACAAAGCGGATGACACACCGAGCTTCTACTCCAGAAGATGGATTACCACTTCTACTCCAGACTTAGCATTCTGCACAGGAGACATCCTCCACAAAATCGACCGCCATGTGCTGGACCAATTAGCAGGTAGTGACCACAGACCAATCAAGCTTGTAATGAATATAGAGTATGTTCCACAGGAGCAAAACCCCTTGCCCCGCTGGAATTACAAACGAGCAAATTGGGACAGATTTGCCATACTAACAGACAAATATTGTGAAAACATAAATACACGATATGGCAACATGAAGCAAATGGTGGAAAGTCTAAACAGAGCAATAATACAGGCAGCCACTGAGTCCATTCCAAGAGGAGCGAGGAAAAATTACAAACCATACTGGACTGAAGAACTACAAAGTTTGGAGGACAAAGTTGAAGATGCCAGGGAGACAGCAGAGAGGGAACAAACAATTGAAGCGAACATCTCTCTCAAAGCCATCTCAGCAAAATATAAAAGAACAGTAAATCCAACAACAAGAGATTGTTGGAGGGAAAAAACAGAAAACCTGAATTTTGACAGGTGTAATATAATAAAAACGTCTCTACCCTTTCCTATTTATGGACTCCCTTAAAAATAAACAAACCCTTACAATTACTGATTAAGTAACTTACTTAATGTAGGAGAAAATAAAACAGCGATAGACTGACCGTGGCACAGCTAAATTTAGTTTGGCTTGTTTTCTCTCCCGTATCTGGCCAATCCTGGCGAGGGGGAAAACAAAGACTGAAGCGGCCATTTCTAGTCAAGACACCACGCAAGAAAGTCGACCTTTCCCTTCGGGGAGAAGGTAGTTTGTTTTAAAACCATGATTCTCTTCAAGCTATTGGTATGTTATCTACATATATTAAGATATATTTATGTATTACCTAGACCAGTATGTTTAATTAAGAATTAGTTACAATTCTCTTAAACCAGGCTGGATGATGTTTACTAAGGAAACACAGGTGGGCGCCACGCTGTAATTTTTCCTATGTCTTACAATTTCAAATCCATATGTTAATATCTTGTATAGGCATTATGAACTTATATCTCACTAGTAGTGCTATAATCTATGAATATTATGTGTACTGTAAAGTATCAACTCTCATGTCTGAAACACATTCTAGAGATTTTCTCACTGTAGGAGCAGACCCCTGATTCAGGCTTCATAGTAAAGAACTAGTGTCTGTCAATTTCATATTCCTATGGTAACACTTCTAGGCACTGTGAACAATATCTCACTATTTATGCTTAGAAATCTGCAAATAATCTATGTACTATACAAAGGTGTTTTATCCATGCGGGGACATACAAATGATTACGCATATTCCTGACTCGTACTTAGTCAGGGGATAAAATATTTTGCCACATTATAATCTGTAACTTGGAAATATAGTGCTAAATTTTAGTACCATTCTTTTGTTAACAGATTAGTAACCACTCCATATGAGGTTGAACATATAATCATTTCATAAAATAGTGTTAGGGACAGGCCATGTTTGAATATAAATTCATGAACAATTAAACGCGTGATGTAAATGTATGTTCGGATAGGATTCACTCCGCATCGCCTCACCGTAGTAGAAACAGAAGCGAAGATTGATGTGAATAAATTGCTTGCAATATTCAGAAGACTGGACCATGCGGCATAAGTTATTCTTATAAATACCCTCCGAATAATAGCAGTCATTGGCAAAACATATCACAGCGATTACTATCCTCATGTGCTGTACGCAGTGGGGGAAAACAATGGATGTTTTAGTTCATGAAGATAATTCAAAAACCTAGGCTCCCTGCATCATCATTATGATTAATTATTATGTATGAGTATCATGTACTTAATATCAGAGAAATGTACATGTATGTTTTTTTTTGGTATGAGAATTTTCTCTGTTCTGATTGTTACTTTTTACTGTGGGAAGATACATTTTAATGTTGCACCTTGGGATTAGAGGATGTTGATGTAAGAATCCATGTGTTTGTCAGTACTTTAAGAAGCCAAGGTTGAATAGTCTTGACCTAATGATGATTATAGTGCCGAAAGGAAGACGCGGCATTAGAAACCACAGGGATTCTGTATAGGCTATTCTCTTCAAGTAATGAGAGAGACAATATCAACATGTTGGATGGACAGAATGACTTCACCCATCTAATAGTCCCAGTAACAACAGAACAAAATATAAGTGAGAAAATATCTTACTCACTATGAAGAGTCAGAATGGCTCAACTCAGCAATGAGGGACAGTGGAACAGGGACACCCACTCCTTTCCCCTTCTCCCCTTGTTGTTTTGTATTTGTGTTTGTAATTGTGTTGTAAACCTTTTATCATAACACAGTAGGTTAATGCTAGTGTTGTATTCTTTGTCATCCCTTTTCTATAGAAGAGAAGCAGGTGGTGGTTGAATTTGGTGGGACTATATCACTAACACTGGATCCTGGGTAAACAGCCATAAAGTGAATGTCCAAACCATAGTCTGGATCTAGCAATACCTCAATGTTTACTGCGGCACTCAATAGCTCCATAGCGAGCAACAGATAAATTCGAAGACAACTGACTGGGTGAGTGATTAAGTCCTATTTTAGTAGGAATATCCAGGATGGACTTCAAGATCTAATAATCTACAAAGATGAAGATCATCAGAGTACTGACAACAGTGTATCGTTTGCGTTACTTCTGAGAAGTATCACCAATGGCCTCATCATTCAACCAAGTCAGTGAAACTGGGACAATCCTTCTTCAAGTTACTAAAACTAACAACAGTGAGTAACCTTCAACTGTTGGTTGGATTACCAAGTTAATATCCACAATGGATAAGTCTTCGAAAGAACATCTCACAGCTGCAAAAGTCAAACATAAGGTTCCAGCCATGCAACACCAAGTTCTAGCTATGAACACCAACTCAAACAAATGGGAAGAGACACTGAAACAACATTATAGCCAATACAAACAAATGTACCAACTTCAGAACATCTGAACCATAACTACACCAGATTACCTCAAGGTCCAAAACCTGAACACCATCAAAAGAACCATAGGAAAGCAGCTAGATGAGTAAATGCCTTTACGCCTGCAACCAAAGGAATCACCTGATGGCTTGCAAACCTGGATATGTGGTGGAGTAATATTCTTCAGTTACATGCCTGCAGCAGAATCTTCAGATGAAACCAAATGAATGATTCACCACTGTATGTTCTACACAGAAATGGAATGAATGAGAACTCTATGCTGGTCCCATGTCAGCCTAACTGCCCATCATCAAGTGTGGGATGGCCTATCAACATGAACCGGGTGTGTGACAAAGCCTTTTGAACTAAATTGGGAAACGGTTAACATAAACCGAGCTGTTGGACAGTCGTCATCTTTTCATCGATAAGATGAGATAGGGAAGAACCTTCTGCAGAGCTTAAGTTGCATCTCCTGAAAGTATGATAGACCTAGGCATCAATTTCAATTGGAACACAGCCCAAATGGCAACAGAGTATTCTTAAATTCAGTCTCATGGAGAGAATATGTGCTTATGTATAATTCTATTCTTGGATTATGGATTAGAAACATTCGCCAGCCAACTTCGGTGGACATACTGTGAGTAGAAAATGACTGAGTATAATTCTGCACTGATAATTATGGACATTAACTGCTTTGCACTGGAGAGGAATACCCATCCGCAATGCCTAAATGAACACTATAATTAATTAATTTAATTATTAGTATCAACTGTTTTCATGTGTGTGTTTTTTTCTTCTATGACATATAAAGAGTGTTATTGTGTAATGAGGTAGAACCAATGATGGTTAAGGTAAATAGTATTTTGACCTCAACTCATTATTTTTAAATATGATAATTGTACATGGTGTCAGAAACAAATATATATATGTTGGTTTCTGCACCAATACCAAGGTGATTTTATCTAGGTACAATGAGTCAAGTTAGCAGAACCAAATTGTGGTTGTTGTGTTGTTTGTAATAACCTTGTTTTTTTCTGGGGTCACTGAGTACTATATTGTAATAATGCAATGAATCCCAGGCCTGTCTGAAAATGCATAGTGTTTATTACACCTATATATATATATATGTAACTACAGATCTTGAGTTAATACCTGAACTGTTTGTCCAAAAGTGTTGTGTACATCAAGTAAATGTGGTGTCCAACAAGTGGTTGTTTATATGTTGTGAGCAATCAATATCCTTCTAGCATCTATAGTTAATTTAAGGGTGATGAAGTGGGAAGGGAAACCTACACACAGATGCCATTGTTTCAAGGATGGAACTCTTTCCTCCTGGGATTTGTGGTAAATATCCCTGATCACCCTGCATTCTTACCAGTGACAGAGAATCAATAATACCCCCTAGACATTTTAACGAATCATTCTCAGGAATTAAAATCCACATCCCACATGTGTGGTCCCGCCCGGTACGGACTTCACCTAGTAGTGGAGTAGTCCGTGAATTTAAAACTCATGGTAAACATCACAATTGGTGTATTATTGTGAGTATATGAATTCAGGGAAAACCTCTCGCAGGTAAACCAAGTCACTTCAGAATGTTATAGTGTTAGTAACAGACCTAATCACTCATTAGTATGAGCTGAGTCAAGTGTTATATGAACCCATAATGGCTCAGATAAATATAGGTTTTTTTTTGGTACAAAACTGTTCACAGGTAATATCTTGATTCTGGCAGATGCATCAGGTAGTTGGTTGTTGGGTATGAGATTTTGTTTTAAAAACTCATATTTTATATCTTATTGATGGTAAACTCACATAAGATAGGTAATTCAGTGAATGTTTAGAATTCATAGTCATTCCCATTTGATGTTTGAGGTATGGTTCTGCTACTCTGGTATTTTCTTTAAATGGTTTAAAAGTGGTGTACTCATGAACACACTACTATATTATGTATCCATAAGGTTTATGTTCCTACATATGAATCATGTGTTAATTAATTATTTTGTCATTGATTATCATTGTATTTTCATGCTTGATCTGCTTGTAATATGTAATATTGAAAAGTTACCAAGGCAGCAGAGAGTGATAGACAATTTTATAGATAATTAGGACAGATAAGTTAGAAATCCAATAAATTTTTTTTAAGGGAAAAATTTAATCAACAAATGATGATTCAGTAGGAAAGGAAATAATACCTGAGAGATAAATTAAACCAGGGGAAAATAGCAGTAACTAAAGTAAATGAACTAATGGTAAGGCCAAAACCACCACTTGCAAAAATGTAGACATAGTTAATGGAAGGGAAGGAATATTGTAAGAATTTGCAGTATTTAGGGGCACCCTAATTTAATCATATTTTCATATGACATAACATGTTCTACAACACCGGTAGTAAAGTAAAGTGAATAACTGATGGATACTTAGGAAGAAAAGCCATACCGACACTTATTCTACTCCACCGGTGATATGAGTAGTATTATTAACTAACTCAGATGGCCCATATGTTAATAAATAGGGTCAACCAAAATATTCATCTGGTGATTTAAGGGAGCCTGATCAACTCACTTAAAGATCCAACAGAATATAAGGTATTTCTTTAAATTATCCACCCCGATTCCATTATTAATGGTAGAGGAAACAGACCGTATAGGTATGTAAAAGGTATAATTAAAGAATTAACTATATAAATTGGAATTTCAAATGAACTTCAGGAGATACCGGAAAAAATCTGTGCTAGTCTCTAGTAAGAGACTAAACATTTCAGAAAATTGGCTCCTTAGCTTTGAAATTTACAGTTTAATCTCATTAAGTGAAAAGTTCACTATGAGTAGTCCTCATCAAAAAGAGGAGTGAAACAGCTTTTAGTTAGCGATTAGCTTACGTAAAGTTATTTCAATAATTGCCTAACTAACATTAATATTCTCATAAGGGAAGAATTAAGAAGGGCAAAAATAAGTGGTACAATAGAGGCGCGCGACTCAATTGTATTTTCTTTAAAACTAACCGAGTAACTAAATTCTAGATAATGCTCGAAGCCTACTAATAGGTAGGTGAATCAGAAATCAATCGCAAGACGAAACAGATTTCTACATCTCAGTTCTGATTTGGATGTTATGCCAGCATTAAATATGTGAAAGCAGATCCAGACTAACAGAGATTAGCTTAAATAACTGATACGAATCAGTAAAAGCAACAATTAAATAAACAACTCTTGGAATAGATGCTGTTTATAAATAGGACGAACTCCTTGACGTGAAGACAGGGGAAACGCCTAAAACTTATACAGTGAACCCATGCTAGAAAAATGGAATATAGCTGTGTAAAAACCAAGCAAATTGGAGCAGATAGCTGAAGAATTGCTTGATATTTACTAGAGTAGGAATTTCAATCAGGAATCCAGCTAGTAAATTATATAACAGTTCAAAGATAGACCTTAGTCAATCTAAATAAATCCAGAGTTTCCACGTATTAAACGGATGAAAACAAAACTGGAGAGAAACATTAAGAGTACCTTACCTGTTATCTTGAGGACACAACTCAGGAGACGCCAGTATTAGAGGGATATACAGATGTAATAGTAATTTTACAAAAACTAGTAATCCACATCCATAACTGGAAAGTGAACCAGCAACTTGATTGTCTGGAAGACTATCAAAGGAATCACAAAAAGGGGCTTTTAACTTCTCACTGAACTGATTATATATGGTAGGAGACAATACGTCTGAACCTACATAACAATGTATGTTGCTAAGTTGAAAATAGTCTAAAAACCTGGAGGGAGGCAGACGACGATCAATGTACGCCAAGCGACGCAAAATTGCTCGTAATTCAACACCAAAGCAACAAATACAGAGTGAAATTCAAACACATCAGTTAGAATTACTAATAAGGATTCTAGCGTAAAATAGATCTCGATTAGAAGGAATAGCAGAGAAAGTAAGCTAAGAATTACTTCATTTCTGATAGATTCATGTTCCCCGGAAAATTCGGTTCAGAGCGGAAATCTAGAAAAGTTGGACCTTGTTTACATGTTAGGCGAGATTCTCCGGGTAAACCCGCAAGAGAAAGGGACACCACTCTAATCAGTAGTTATCAAAACTGATCGGAAAATCCCATAACTCGACTTATAACCCAAACACATGATGTGTTGGATGAAAATGTATTTCAACAGGAACCATCTTTAGCTTCCTTTAAATATCAGATCTATAGTAAAAACAAACGTCTAACTTACAGGGAGACGGGCGAGTTTAATAGGCTATCAGTAGACGCAGAATTAACCGTCGGTTTTAACATAATCTCAAGATTGATAATCTAATGAGAGAGAAATCAAGCTTAATGATGATATCTCAATTGCTTCAAAAAGTCGGTTTGATGCAGACAAACCAGTACTGGAAAGTAACAAATTATCAGATAACCACTCATATTTCAAACAATAGCTGACAACAGTGGAGAGGGTGCTACACTCTTTCACTAAAAGAGAAATAATCCTTTAAGGTTATGCCAGTTGTCGTGACTAAAAGAAAATGGACGTGGCTCTGATTATATAACATAAGGCAGTAGTAAAGTAATAAGGGATGGATACTAGGTGAGTCAATGTAAAGACGGAAATTGTAGAGTACTTCTTGACCATTTAATTTCTGAAAGAAATAAATGTCTTAAATGGGGGAGGCGTGTAATATAATAAAAACGTCTCTACCCTTTCATATTTATGGACTCCCTTAAAAATAAACAAACCCTTACAATTACTGATTAAGTAACTTACTTAATGTAGGAGAAAATAAAACAGCGATAGACTGACCGTGGCACAGCTAAATTTAGTTTGGCTTGTTTTCTCTCCCGTATCTGGCCAATCCTGGCGAGGGGGAAAACAAAGACTGAAGCGGCCATTTCTAGTCAAGACACCACGCAAGAAAGTCGACCTTTCCCTTCGGGGAGAAGGTAGTTTGTTTTAAAACCATGATTCTCTTCAAGCTATTGGTATGTTATCTACATATATTAAGATATATTTATGTATTACCTAGACCAGTATGTTTAATTAAGAATTAGTTACAATTCTCTATGACAATTCTCTAGACATTTTAACGAATCATTCTCAGGAATTAAAATCCACATCCCACAACAGGGATGGAAACAAACTATGGAAACTAGTGAAAGCCATGAACAATGAAGGACCTAGAAACAAACAAATAACAATTAAACAAGGAAATGTCTTGCTTACAGGAAAAAAGGCTGCAAATGCACTAATGGAACACTATGCCAGTGCAAACCACATTGATATTACAACCGAACAGAAGAAAG
>OY992881.1:59858793-59926293 GCA_963921405.1 Cepaea hortensis
CAGCTCCCCTCCCACACAATACCACACCCACACACATCCCAAAGACACATTCCTCACCCACACACACATCTATCCACACATCTCCTACCCATCCACACATCCCCCAACTACAATCACCCTCACTACCCACACATACATCCTTCATTCAGCCACACACACCCCCACCCACACACACATCTCCAAATCCATCACCCACACCCATCATGCACCCCTCCCCCAACCCACACACCCCCCACACACACTCACCCACACATCTCTCACCCACACACACTCCCCACCCATCCACCCAAACATCCCACACCCATACACATCCCTCACCCACACACACATCCCCAAACCCACAACCACCCCCATCTGCACACATCTCCCACCCACCACATATCCTCACACCCACATCTCTCCACCCACACATATACCCCCACCCATCCCATAACCCACCATCAATCATCCACCAACATATCCTCCTCCATCCACTCACCCACAACCACCTACACAAACACACATCCCCACCCACAAACACATCTCCCCATACACCCATACATCTCGCACGCACCCACACACAAATCCCCCACCCACCCACACACAATCCCCCACCCACCCACACAAACCCACCCCTCCCACCCACACATCCTGAGCCCACCCACACACATCACGAATCCACCCACACACACATCCCCCGATCCCCCAACCTACTATTATGATCAAACTCCCACACTTTACACACACATACAGTGACGATTGTCGTGAGCATTGTCGCAAAATTGTAAAGAAAATGGAGAAAAATTGTACATATACATTTTGTAACTTAAAAATTAGTGATGCAATTCAACTCTCTCTCTCTCTCTCTCTCTCTCTCTCTCTCTCTCTCTCTCTCTCTCTCTCTCTCTCTCTCTCTCACTAACGCTCTCACTCACATTACAGTAATGTTATATTATACATGATAAAATCAAGTGTCATACATACAAAATGATAATGTGAAATATGAAAATACACAAAAAATATGGAATGGCATGTTACAGGACATGATGCGACCACTGAATTCTCTCTCTCTCTCTCTCTCTCTCTCTCTCTCTCTCTCTCTCTCTCTCTCTCTCTCTCTCTCTCTCTCTCTTACACAGGCACACAAACATTCCCCACACACACACATATCCCTCACATACACACCCATACATACATCCTCACATCTAGACAAATACTTGATGCCTCACATGATCACTGAAGCTAATAAGAACAAACTCCCACACTTTACACACAATTGAGACACTGACGATTGTCGTGAGAATTCTCGCAATTGCAAGAAGTGGAGAAAAAATTGTACATATACATTATGTAGCGTAAAAATTAGTGATGCAATTCAACTCTTTTTTTTTTTTTTTCTCTCCCCCCCCTCTCTCTCTCTCTCTCTCTCTCTCTTGCGCTCTCTTTACATACACACACTCTCACACTCATTCACTCTCTCTCTCTTACTTACACTCACTAACTCTCTCACTTGCTTTACAGTAATTTACAAGAATTCATTTTATGCATGTTAAAATCAAGTGCATCAAAATGATAATATGAAAAAAATGAGAATACACAAAACATATGGAACAGCATGTTAGATGACATGCGTGCGCTCAACTCTCTCTCTCTCTCTCTCTCTCTCTCTCTCTCTCTCTCTCTCTCTCTCTCTCTCTCTTCTCTCTCACACACATGTACATACACACACCCACACACATCATACCCACGAAATACACACACCTGCACACATCCATGTACTTACTCACACGTACTCACATAACACCCGAATATACACTCCCTCGCATACACTGCATGCATGCACACTTACACATACAAAGATATACAATACATACACGAGCACACACACAGACTCATCCATACACACATACACACACGCACATGCATATAAACGCATATAAACACATGAACGCACACTTTAACACACGTACAGACATACACACAGAGTCACACACAGATACACACATGTACACACATATACACCCATACACACATCCAGACATGCACACACATACATTACACTTTCTCATGCACTCTCTCATTCACCCACGCTCTCTCTTTTACCCACTCACTCGCTCTCACACTCACTCATTCGTGCACATACACGCATACCCACAAATTCTCTCTCACTCACTCACGCTCCCTTACTCACTCATTTACTCGATGACTCTCTAACTCACACTCACTCACTAACTTTCACACTCTATCACACAGACAGGCAGACACACAACACACCCACTCTCTCAGATTCACTCATTCTCTAACTAAATCTCTCACACATATGTCCACACACTCACTCACTTTTACACTCACTCAGGCACACGCGCATGCATACTCTCTCACTCTCTCTATCATACTAATTCTTCCACTCACACTCTTTCTCACTCACTCTCTCACCCACTGTCTCGTTCACACACATACAGTGAAGAATGATAGTGGAAAAATGATATAGATAAAGATAAATAAAAATAGATATATAGATAGATAGATAGATAGATAGATAGATGGATGGATGAATGCGAAAGAAAGATAGATAGATAGATAGATAGATAGATAGACAGATAGATATATAGATAGATAGATAGATAGATAGATAGATAGATAGATAGATAGATAGATAGATAGACAGATAGATAGGAATGTTATAATATAATATGTATGTAGAAAGATCAACATAACTTGTTGTAGACATATTAAACATCACATACTTGGTTCTGATTGTGTAATCGTGAAATAGACTATGGTCTGCATTAGTTGGAATGTTGCTGTTGCTAACGCGTTTATTGTGTTCAACGAAAACATGCTTCGTTGTTTTCCTGACCTTTCAAGCCAATGCTATGTGCACATTCATCTCTGTGAAAACCACGACCTTTTGTTTGCATCGTTATTTTTTGTCTTAGACATTCACAGCATGCGTAATCACAGGGCACGTTGAAAACTTCTGAATGCATGCAATTAATTAAGGAAGCCAGTTGAATTGTGCGTGCGTGAAGCTATTGTCTATTGTTGTTAATTTAATGTGGTTTTTATGGTATCTCTGCTCAGACATTTAGTTGTTTTATTATTTCTCTGTGGTATTAATTTCTACTGTTCTCTGCTTTTTCTTTTCAAACATTATATATAATTCAAAGAGAAAATCAAATGTCTTCGATTTTTAACACTGTTTTCACTCCAGGTCTGCCCTGATCAACTTCATCTTTTCTTCGGATTCTGCAGGATCCAGTTCCGGTGTGGTGGCTATAGATGTGATATGTCATATTGTCTAGTCACTTCTGATAGTTCTACTACTTTCATCTACTTCTATAAGTGCTAATCTATACATGTGAATGATTTTCTCATGCCGTAATGAAACGCGGTTAGCTTTGAGAATATATATGATATTCGACATGCAGAAGATCAGTTTTACAAGATCATAAGCACAAAGCGTGGAGGGCGTTACGGTGATAAGTCTTCATCTACAAACAAAACCGAACATAACACGAGATAAAGACAGAGAAAGGATACTGAAATAATTACATTGAAAAGAATATTATTACGAAAACACACAAATAGTATATGCTGTTTATTAAAGTCTGTACTAAATAAAGGATCCTTTTATATGCGGTAAAATTGAGCATATTCTGCTTGACCCTTATTTTTTTTTATAAAGCAATAGGTATCGATTGATGATATGCTTGTTATCTCACCGGTCGTCTTCACTGTCCCAGGATATTTCCTGGTAACGATATTAAGCTGGGTCGACCTGAGAGCCCAGTTCAATTGTTATAATCTGCCTTGATACGGATTCGAACCATAGACAACCGAGCAGGTAGGCAAGCGTCCAACCGCTACGGTACTGTTGAGTCCGTCTGGGATGTGAATTGCACGACACAGCACCATGCTGTCACGAGAAGGGGAACGCTAGCGTATGTCGTCACATCGGAAAGCTGAAGTGGAATAGAGCCAGGTAGAGAGTAAGGGAGACGATGCTAGACAGTATGACAACATGGACATGACTACCAAAAATGATTGGCAGACACGAGATAGAGGGATGTGGAAAGACATGATTACCAATGATACACGGCACGGATTATCAGAAGTAGAGCACCAGTATTGACAGTGAATTACATATTATTTTTAATGATAATTTAGTACTGAGTATTAATAATAAGTTGTACAAGTGTTACTAAAGAGGAAGGTGGCAATTTATTAAGTAGCAGGCTGGACAAGATACCAATTCTCGGGATAACCACAGTAAGTCCGCTTGTTGCGGGAATGATATTCAACTACTGCTGTGATGTTTTCGTTTTGCTCAAGACAAGAGCCTATAATGTTGTCGTGGCTTGGACAATAAAGTACATACCAAAATGATTCGTACAGGACACTGTTGAAAACTGGTCATATTTCGGAACTTAAACTTCAAGTGGTACTCTACTTGCGTGTCATTTATGGAATTGTGAGATGTGCTAAGAACTGGACAGTATTTATCACCATTTCACCAGTTTCAGCTCAATAAACATGTTGTGTTTGTAAGATTTACTCTATGGTCTTGCAACATGAATGCCGTTGCTGTTCCACGCCTGTGTTGCAATTTTATTATTGGCTTCTATATTACAAAGCTAGAAGTTACAAGGCAAGAAGGTCGACTTCATTGCATAGAGGTATTTAATTAGGACAATTATATATATATATATATATATATATATATATATATATATATATATATATATATATATATATATATATAACACAATGTATGTATGTATGTGGGTAGGGATGTATTTGATGCGTTTGATAACGTTCATCCGATTGAGATGAAATTTTCTACACGTCTTCTTTTCATTCCCGTGCAACCAACTGTCATAGTTTTTTTTTTTTTTTTTTTTTTGTAGAAATCAGCTATTTACTTACTAAAATTTAATAATTAAATTACTTGACTTAACATAAGAAATAATATATAAAGGGAAATAACTTTTAGTAGCATTGCTATATCTTAGGTTACGTCCCCTGGCTATAGATAGATAGATAGATAGATAGATAGATAGATAGATAGATAGATAGATAGATAGATCTGACCCGATAGATAGAGAGGGTGGGATAGACGGAGGGAGAGACGGACGGACGGACGGACGGGCAGGCAGACAGACAGACAGACAGACAGACAGACAGCCGGGCCGGGTCTCAGACAGACAGACAGACAGACAGTCGGGAACGGGAACTTATATGACTACTTATATGAATTAAATGAGATGCTCACCATCAGGTGTGGGCGAAGCCGGGCCGGGTCAGACAGACAGACAGACAGATAGACAGACCGACAGACAGACAGACAGACAGACAGACAGACAGACAGACAGACAGTCAGTCAGACAGACAGACAGACAGACAGACAGACAGACAGACAGACAGATAGATAGTCGGGAACGGGAACGGGAGCTTATATGATTACTTATATGAATTAAATGAGATGCTCCCCACAAGGGACTGGGTAAAGCCGGGCCGGGTCAGACAGACAGACAGACAGATAGATAGTCGGGAACGGTAGCTTATATGACTACTTATATGAATTAAATGAGATGCTCCCCACCAGGAGCTGGGCGAAGCCGGGCCGGGTCAGACAGACAGACAGACAGACAAACAAGCAGACAGACAGACCGACAGACAGATAGATAGACAGATAGATAGATAGATAGATAGATAGATCCCCGCCAGGGCCTGGGCGTAGCCGGGCCGGGTCAACTAGTGTATATATATATGATTTCCTCCCATGCAATGAAATCGATATACGTACGTGCATAGTAGTGGAGAGATCGTAATCGACATTAAATTGTAGCGAGATCTCGAGGGATAGATAACCAAGGCGAAATGTTTATAGGTATAGAACTCAAGCAATATCTTTATTAACATAGAAATGATGCGAGTTTGAATAGATATAGAACTAAGCGAAGTATGTATGAATAGAGCAATGCGAGAGCTGTAACTGTAGACATCTAGGTGAGAGATATGTGTAGATAGATAGCAAGAGCGCGATCTTCATAGACACATAACAGGAAAGATAACTTCATATATAGAAAACGTACTAGAACATAGACAAATAACTGTGGTGAGATCTTTATACATAAATAACTAAGACGTGTAGTTAAGGATAGCGACCTGGCATGGAATGTGTAGTAAATAGCAAACTTAGGCAACAGCCTTAACAGATTCAGTGCCACACAAAAAGTAGCTTTAAGCCGAACAAACATGGTTAGCGGAAAATGGGAAGTAGGGGTGTGTCACAGTTATGACATAAAAGATGTTAATATGGCAGCAGACATGTAATATTATATATTATATTAAAGGAGGTTGCTAAGAGACAACTACTGTATTGATATTTTAAATGCGACATTTTGTAATCACGACATTTTGGCGATATATAACCCAATTGCGTATGCAAGGTGTGGAATGCGCCTGGCTCTGCAGCCAGCAGGGTTAGGATCGGCTAGCCTCTCCCAGGAAGGGTGAAGAGCGACGATGACCCGCAGACTACACAAGTCAACCCCCACCTCCACGCGGTGCAGACCGGGAAACCATGACCACGAGGTCATGGGCTAACTGGGCTATGGCTCGCCATAGGGAATGGACTCTCTGTGGTCAGATTAGTGTCCTAAACCTGCGACTGGCCTAGCAAGTCGGCAGGGGATCTTCATACTGCTCGTATAAAAACTAAGAAGTATAAAAGAACAAACAATTACAACATATGTACAAATATACGTACCATGTAATGCAAACAATAATGAGCAAGAATGCGAGGACTTCTACGAAGACACACATGACGTGCTAAATAAAATAGGTAGGCAGGACAACATCATAGTTATGGGAGCCTTCAATGCAAGACTAGGACATAACAGAGTGGGCATAGAAAAACATCTGAGAGCATTTGGAGATCAGCATAATGATATGAATGATAACGGAAGTAGACTGACAGAGCTTTGCAGCCAACACGACCTATGTATACCAAACACATTCTATAAACATAAAGATTCCCAAGTATATACCTGGTATAAATGGAACGATCTAGATACTGAAAGCCAAATTGATTTTATATTAACAAGAAATATCAGAAAGAGGAATATATTAGATGCAAGGGCGGTGCCCAATTTAAGAATAAACACAGATCATAAAGCAGTCGTTGCCACAATAAGAACCATCAGAAGAAGAAATCAAAGAGCAGGAAAATACATGCCATGCGAATCAGTGAACTTAAAAAACCTTAAAGACGAAGCAGTAATAGAAAATTATGAGAAAGAACTAACTGAACTCTTTGTAAAATTACCTACAGAAAGAAAAACAGTGGAAGAAGAATCGGAGATGTTCAAATCAAGCATTTCAAATACTGCAAAAATAACATGTGGAATTACGAAAAAATGCAAAACACGGATACAGAAAATAACAAGTTGGTGGAACGCAGAAGTAAAGAAAGCGGTAAAAGACAAAAATAAAAAATAAAAAAAGTGGTTAAAGAGCAAACAGGAATGTGATTACATTGTATATAGAATAGCGAGAAGACATGTGAGTAGAATAGTAAAGAGGGAAAAACAATAAGACTAGGAAGAGTATGGAGAAACCTTAAATAAAAACTATAAGGAGGCAACTAGAAACTTCTACTAAAAGATAAGTGCAATGCGAACCAGAGAAGAACCCTTTGACCCATAATAATTAACAGCGAATATGGAGAACCAATAAGTGAACAAAAACAAATCCTAATAAGATGGAAGCAGTATTTCGAACAACTTCTCAACATCCCAGCAGACGTCACAGGAATTCAAGAGACCTACACAGATGTCACCGAAGAACTAGAACCAGACATACTAAAAGAAGAAATGATAAAACCCATCAGATTAGCCCCATTGAACAAATCACCGGGACAGGATGACATACCAAATGAACTAATTACAGCAGCAAGAGAAGTAGGAACAGCTTGGCTACATAGACTATTCAACCATGTTTAGGTAGAACAGCAGACACCACGAGACTGAGGAAACGCCATAATTATCCCAATTTGGAAAAACAAAGGCAGGAAAAGAGACTGCACACAATACAGAGGCATTTGACTGTAGATTCATACTGGGAAAATATTTAGCAAAATACTTGAAACAAGATTACGAACTACTTTAGAACCCCAGCTAAGTGAAACACAACTTGGATTTAGGAAAAACAAAGGATGCACAGATGCCATTTTTGCACTTAGACAACTTATAGAAAAATCAATCGAATTCAATGAAACACTCTACTTAGCCTTTGTCGACCAAGAAAAGGCATTCGATAGAGTAGATAGAAACAAGCTGTGGGAAATGCTTAAACAATATGGAGTGAGTACACATCTAACAAACCTATGTAGAAGTTTATACAACAGTGAATGCATAGTGGGAGCAACTGGAAGACACTCAGAACCCTTCACCGTAAGATCTGGAGTACGACAAGGTTGTGTCCTGTCCCCTCTCTTGTTCATAACATATATAGACAACATATGTAAAGAAACCAGCCAAGCAGAGACAGCAAGAATACCGCATGACGAGAACACAGAAGAACTATCTGCAAATCTAACCATTAGAGAACTCCTGTTTGCGGACGACCAAGCACTAATAACAAAATCAGAAGCTGAATTACGTGACCACATGAAGTCTAAACGAAATGTGTAGGGAACATAACATGAAAATTAGCACAAGCAAAACAGAGGTAATGACTATAACTAAAGAAGAACAAACAACAACAATTCACATAAATGACCATCCATTGAAACAAGTAAAGAGTTTCAAGTACCTAGGAAGTATAATATTATCAAATCGCAGATCAGAAGACAAGATCGAAAATAGGTGCAATAAGGCAAATCAACTCATTGGACAAATGGCACCAATACTAAAGAACAAACATGTATCAATAACTACTAAGATAGCACTTTACAACACAATATTCCTGCCAACTCTATGCTACCAATGCCAAACCTGGACAATGACAGAAAAAGAGAAAAGAAAAATCACAACAACAGAAATGAGGTTCCTGAGAAGAATACTCAACGTATCAAGAAGAGATAAGATAAGAAATGAAGAAATTAGGACTAAAGTGGGGGTTAAAGCAGCACTAGATTTTATTAGAAAGCAGCAAGTCAAATGGTTTGGCCATGCAAGTAGGTGGTTATCAGTCAACAGCATACTACAACAAGCATTGATGTACAGGCCAGATGGAAACAGAGGAAGAGGCCGACCACGTAAACGTTGGACGGAGGGAATAGCAGAGTCCATGGGAATATCAATAAATGAAGCCCTTAATCGGGCACTCTTACGATGTTTATACTTCACCTCGACACCGCAAGGTACAAGAGGAACATGATGAGATGAGATGAGATATAACCCAATTGCAGATATGGAAATTCTCTTAAGACGATTAATCATCCCATGGCACTGAATCAGTTAGAGAAGTGATTCTAGACCAGTGGTTCCTAACCGGTGGGGAATTCCCCCTCCCCAGGAGCGAATTTTAGGGGTTTCCGGGGGGGGGGGGTTAGTGCGCAGATTGGCAGACTCAAACTGCGATCTTTCTTGAATTATGTGTGAGTGTGTGTGTGTGTGTGTGTGTGTGTGTGTGTGTGTGTGTGTGTGTGCGTGTGTGTTTATTTGTTTGGGTTTATATTTAATATGAGCTTTTAAGCGACCAAAGACCGAGATCTGTGGAGAGCCAGGAACGCCTGCATGGGCAAAAATAGGTTGAGAACAACTGTTCTGGACGACGTTTCGGTAACGGAATAATGATATATATATATATAGAGATCGAGAGATCTGAAATACTGCCATTATAAACAGAGAACCGGAACCGGGGTAAGAGCTTTGTCGACAGAGAACATTATAATGTCTGAAGAAGATCTGAGGCAAGTTGAGGCTAATGGGAAATCGATGGGGGAATTCATTATAAGGAATCCGTGCAAGATCGTAGTGGATAGAGATCTGATGATTGACCGTGGTAACTAAAGAAGTGGAAAAGGCGTGTGGGGGGGGGGGGAGAAGGAGAGAGAGAGAGAGAGAGAGTGAGAGAGAGAGAGAGAGAGAGAGAGAGAGAGAGAGAGAGAGAGAGAGAGAGAGAGATTCCACTATAATACAGAAATACGGCGAGATTATCGGAGATAGAGAAATCAAGCTTGATAATTATACATAGAAAACCGAAACGATAACTTTATAAATACGTGTATAGGTCATCATCTTTATAGATATAGAACTAGGGCGAAATAGTTATAGTGAGAAAAATGAAGCGTGATCATTATAAACATATGTCTAAATCATATGCGTTGATCATGCCTAGCAATTACCAATATTTGTGATTTTTCTATTGTATATTTCACGTTTTCACGTTTGTTTCTATTCACAAACTGTCCAATAAATTTTGTCTGCCTACGTCTATCTATATTATTATCTGTCTAGTAAGACTCCTGCCGGTCTCTCTGGCCGAGGGGTTACACCACTTTCTCCGTAATCCCGTTTATCACGCAGAGTCTCGTAGCGGGCAAGAACTGGAAGCGGTTCTACCCCCGCTGGTGACTTGCGGGATAACTGAGCCGGCCGCTCAGAAAGCAATGGCAAACTATTGAGCGTAATCTTGCCAAGAAATCAACAGACAGCTGAAAGATGCTGTCGTTGACAGCGATGTCCTGTAAACGATACGCGAATAAAAAAAAAAAAGTCAGACTCTTGCCTGTGTTTGTATGCGTTTATGGGTTGTTGAGTGCTTGTTTAAATGCAAACGGGTGCGCGTTTGTGCGCGAGACCGGGTTAACACATTTCTTTGTTATGTTAAATTACAAGAAAAGCGGCTGGCCGAGTGGCTAGAACACCGAATTCTCCTTCGAGAAATCCGGGTTCGAATCCTCGGTAAGGTGTGGAGTTTTTTTTTTTTCTGTCGGGGGCAAAAAGAAAACTCTAACCTGCACAGTTCACCGTGACTGCACTAGCCAGGCGACCTTAATCCCTCAGGCTCAAGACCCCGTGCCATACTCCGCAAGGTACTATACTGACAGTAAATGGCAGTTTTTCTTTTGACAGTTAAATTAAAATGTTTTTTTCAATACACTACACTTTGAAGAGATAATAATAATAATAATAATAATAATAATAATAATAATAATAATAATAATAATAATAATTGTTGGCACAAACATAACTAATAGGAAAGTCAAGAGATGTAGCTAAATATACATACCTATGTATTCACACACCATGACAATAGCCAACCATAAAGTTGTTGACAGTGAAGAAATTCCCCTTGGAAGTACACAGTTAATATACATAATTACGTTCATAAGATCAGTTGCTTTTCTCTACAGAATTGATTCACACTTTCCGACCAAATAGTATCTAAGGTATCTTTAGGAATTGTATTCAGTCATTGCACTAATAATTCGCCTCTACCAGTAATACTGCCCGAGTGGTGCGTCATTTCTGAAGGTCCATTCCATCATTTGTAAATGGCAATGTCACGCAACTGTAATACTAGATCAAATGGTTTGATGGATCAAACACTTCACTAATATATCTAGTATCTATATAACCTTGATGCTATGTTAATGTAAGCTTTAGCATGCACTTTAACATACGTTATTTATTTCATGGAAACGAGAGCATTGTTTTCTTAAAGAAAGAATAAGATGTATCAAGTAACCAAAAACAGATGAGGGTTACTAGGTGTACACTGATTCAAGAAATGTAAATGTTTAAGCGTAGTAATTGTTCAAAGAATAACCAGCCACTTGGCATCTGTTGAGCTCCAAGGAATAATTTACATGACATTTATCCAGCACCGGTAGTTGTTGTTGTCCCTGTTAAGTGTGTCCTGACGTCAAATCGCATTTGTCATGGGAACCATGTAGTGAAAGAAGAGTACAAGAGATGCTGACTTGTGTAGGTATCTAAGGGATAATAGATATTACACATATTTAAACATGAAAACTGTAAATATGCTCAGAATTAATAGTTCTAATTTTGTAAACTACATATCATCATCATCATCATCATCATCATCATCATCATCATCATCATCATCATCATCATCATCATCATCATCATCATCATCATCATCATCATCATCATCATCATCATCATCATCATCATCATCATCATCATCATCATCATCATCATCATCATCATCATCATCATCATCATCATCATCATCATCATCATCATCATCATCATCATCATCATCATTATCAATATCATGAAGTTACAAAGTAGACAGACTGATGTTGATGTAGTCTAATGTTTGAGCTCCAGTTGACCACTTTCTGTTTCCCCAATACTTTACCCTAAACAATTTCAATAGTATACTTCCATCTCGAATATTGTAAGCAATGTATAATTTAAATACCGCTGAATATACCATGAGAGCCTCGGTATCCGCAGTGGCTAGCAGGTTTGACCGACGGCCGGATGATCATGTTTTCGAATGCTCATCGAAGCGGATTTTTACAACACAATTGACAAGTGCTCCCCAGTCCAAAAATGGGTAAGAGAAAAGTTCCAAGTGCCAATTTGTTGTCAATAGCATGTAGACCGCCTTTAGTTCCTAAGAAATTCCCTCATACCCATTTCAGGTTGGATTGAACTGGGTTCATATGTACGGTAAACATTAGATGGCGCTAGCATCATGTATCCAATATATATCATTCATTCATTCATTCAGTAGCATGTCCTTTACAGAACCTCGCTCCCATAACAACCCTCCGGAAAACTTCTCGATCACAAGCAAGATGTCCCGCGTCTGATACACCCATCTGGAGATCATCCGCCACATCCTGCACCCATCTTCTCTTTGGCCTTCCTCTTCCTCTCTTCCCAGGCATATACCCTTCCATTATTGTTCTCTCCAAACTGTCGTGACGTTTCAAGTGACCAAAATACTTCAATTTTCTTTGTTTTATCGTCTTCAATAGCCATCCCTCCTCAATATTCAACTCTTGAAGTATGGATGCATTTGTTCTTTTCTTTACCCAAGATATTCTTAGAACTCGTCTATAACATTTATATTCAAAGGCATGTATGCGCTGTTCAGCTTGTTTAGTAAGTGTCCATGTCTCACAGGCGTATGTTGCAATGGGAAAGATGCATGCTCTTAAAAATCTAATTTTTGTAGTTCTGTCTGTCCCACACCATAATTTATTCATCTGTTTTAGTCTTTGAAGAGCAATGGATAGTCGCCGTTTTATTTCTTTCATTGTGTCACCATTATTCGTAATCAATGACCCAAGATATTCAAAATTTTCCACCATCTCCAATTTTCTCCCATTAATGTATATTTCTTTCTCCATAGTCACTGCCCAGAAGGAAAGCAACGGCAAACTACCTTCTGCAAAACTTGCCAAGAAACCATAACAACCAATATATATCACGGCGTGTAAATGTGTCCTTTACGCTTTATTTATCAGGAAATGTAATATATTCATATTAACATTTATAATACTAAATATTATGATAGATTCTTTGAACCTAAAGATGTTTATTACAAACTTAAATGCTGTAGAAATGTCAACAATATGAAGTCTTTTCTAATGACAGATCTGTTTTATTAACTTTGAAGGCAGCTGTTTGTGTAGGTAGTGTAGAGAAAATGGTAGAACATCTAGGACATGTATGATCTACTGAGGCACGCAGGAAGAAAGCTTGAAGGATCAAAACATCTTCCACTGGTAGAGTGTGCGGCAGTACCCACGGCAGTAGTTAGTTAGTTAGTTAGTTTGTTAGTTAGTTAGTTAGTTAGTTAGTTAGTTAGTTAGTTTGTTTGTTGCATATCCTTTACAGGAAGTCGCAGTCAACACCAGCATTTGTTTGCTGTTTGTGATCTCTTGGCAAGTTTACGTTCAGTAGTTCGCCATTGCTTTCTGAACGAGCGGCACCAATACCATTTCCTAAAATCCAACGCAAGGCAGTCTGCTGCCAAATCACCCAAAGTTGTATTTCGAAAGCGGTATGCGGGATTACGAACTGCGTCCGTACCACTTTCGCCACGGAGCAGGCTACGGTAGTAGTATATAGAATAATATTCAAGAATTGTCGTTACATATGCGCAATCAATTTGATCTAACTTTTAAATGGCATCAAGAGGATAGTGTCTTTTTATTTTCATATCCTAAACACGCCGCTGAGCATAAAGATGCCGCTGTGTTAAGCCAGAGTCCCCAGGAAGATGAGGGTTTGGTTGCCGTATCTGTGTTACATTAGTGTTATCATCATGATCAAAATGTGCCATGCCGCCAGTCGCGGGCGGTCATTGTTCGTCATCTCACGCGATCAGGTCGGTGTTCTTGTTCCGATTATGCCGAGTTGTTCTTGTTCCAATTATACCGAGTTGTTCTTGTCCCGATTACGCCGAGTTGTTCTTGTCCCGATTATGCCGAGTTGTTCTTGTTCCGATTATGCCCAGTTGTTTTTGTCCCAATTATGCCGAGTTGTTCTTGTCCCGATTATGCCGAGTTGTTCTTGTCTTGATTATACCTGGCTGCTCTTGTCCCGATTATGCCGAGTTGTTCTTGTCCCGATTATGCCGAGTTGTCCATTTATAATTTACTACGCATCTGCAAAAAAGGTAGTTTGCAATTACTTTCCTTTGTGGCCCCTATCATAAACCAGATGACCTGCTTTTGTTGTTGCCATGAGGGATTATCTATGACATCGTGAATCCACCAACGTTGTGGACTTAATGTTTTCCTATTCGTAATGCTCGCAAGCTCTTCAGTCTTGGGTACTGAGTGTCTATCATCTCCGGGGTGAAGAGTAATACTGTGAATCTCTCTCAGTCTCTTACCGTGCAATGTCTGAGTTCTCGACAGGCTTCACCACAATAGAAACAATGGCAGATCCTTCAGCTGGTTTTGTGCAAATAGAAAGAGCTCGTGGTAAATTTGAAATTACCATGGGGTTAACAGATGTTCCACATTCCAACAATATATGCGACTATGGGTTTTAATTGTTTCAGTGTACCCATTATTCATTTATTCACGTCATATGATATATAACACTGCAGTAAGCACCTGCGAGATGCAGCGAAATATACCAGGCAATAAATCGTACAACATATTGTTTGTGGCTTTTGTGTCTAGATCCTTCTTTCTTTAGCCAGGCTAGTGTTTGCTCATCATGCCCCACGTGGAGGTTCATAGGGAACTGACCGTGATTGCTGGCTACAAAAGCTGATATTGTTAAATATTTTACCTTATTGTTGACGCAATTATTCCATGAATCTTGACACAGTTTACAAGCTCTTACAAAACGTTCTAAAATAATCTAGATTCTCTGCGATGCTCAGTAGGAACTGTGGTGATATTATAATTTGTGCAGTTGATCAACATAGTCGTCCAAGGTTTGATCGTCAGTTGCAGCAGAGTGAGATTTTTCATCTCCAATCATTGCGTCTCCGAGGCTCCACGGATGCGTACCCGAGCTATGAGAAGATGACGACTAATTATATCACTCAAGGTGTCCTGTGTGGTCAAGGAAAGATATAATCCTCACACACATCTCCAGTATATCCTGTTGCGCGTAAATGGGCTTAATGTAACCTGTATAGATGCTGATTTGACTCTACATGTTAAACAGCTGTGCTAGCATTTCGACTAGTGTTCTAGATCTAGATCGGTGGTTCCCTATCTGTTTCTCGGGGAAACAAAGTGGCTGATGTTCTATGGTTGAGGCTCATAAGGACCAAGACCTCCTATAAATATATGTTACTGGTTATGTTGTTTTATCATTACATGAATGACTTCCGGTCGCCAACATGACAGTTACGTTGTTGAACCGTTAAGGCCTCAGGCGTGTTTACGCTCGCAGCTACGGTTTGCAGTCGCATTTTCCACATGTTGGACTGGTAGTACTTGACTGAGTGCATGGGCGACACTGTGAGCTGTGAAATTCGCGTGGAATGCTTCTACATCTGTCCTGTACAGTGACCTGCATGTTCGGAACAATGGCTACCGGCTGTTGCTAAATTGACTGATTTGCCTTTTCGGTTCACGAATGTATTTTCCAGGAGACTCCTGAGAAACGGCGCTGAAGCTGCAGAGTTCGTGCTGTGTGCGACGCTTTCGGCGGGTCGCCCTGCGGTAAAAGACCGAGCCATGTGAGTAAACCCGAGTCAGTGAGGTCTTTCTGGTGACTGCCGAGTCCATCAACGATGAACTGCGGTTTTCGTGGATGAATTTCATTTTACACAGTGTACCTGTGTGCGAGCTGTTGGATTGCCGAGACTCCTGTCTATTCCACTTTTCACATTGGACAGTGGGGAGCATTTTGTGCGATATTCACTGGCACAGGAATGGCGCATAATGGGGACAACCCGTTGCCGTGAGGTTGGAACCTCGACTAACTAACTAGCTAACTAACCAACCAACCAACCAACCAACCAACCAACCAACCAACCAACCAACCAACCACCCATCCACCCAACCAACCAACCAACCAACCAACTAACTAACGAACTAACTAACTATCATTACCTGAATAAGACAAGAAACCAAAAAATATGGAAACAAATATACGTCAAAAGTAGATTTGAATAATATAACATATGTCAACAAAACAACAGAATACTAAATACCAAACAATTTGATAACACATACCAGCAATGATAATCAAATCACATAACAAGAAAAATGATAGGAATAACAATAACTAATGAAAATAAAACAGCGAGAAACTTGGGACACTAGATATTAGGAATAAGGATAATTAAGAAAGAATAATAAGGAGTAAAAGAGAAAAAATAAATATCAAAATAACTAAACAAAAAAAGCTAATTAAAGCCAGTGTAGTTAAAGTTATAATCAAGTAGTGATGGAACAAGCATCGAAGATATCGCCAGCAAAGGAAGGAATAAAGGACAAAAGCAAAGTGGAACCCTGCCAGACATGCATCATTGGAAATCGTCTAAAGCACAATGGGCCAAGAACAGTTTAAACCGTAGCACTAGCAACCCCATTTATAACCAAGACCGAAGAAGCAGGTTGAACGAGGTGGAAAAGTTTTTCTTCGTCTACGTATCGGATATGTGGTGCCTGCGCAGAACAATGGGAATATAATTAATGACAGAATCAACAATGTATATAGCTTATGCCGAGAACTAAACAAATTCCAGTGAACCAAGAGATGGGGAAAAGAGCTGGCTCTGGTTAGGAAACTCGTGTCTGGACTCACAAGGCAAACGAAATAGCGAGAGACCTATTAACACATAAATAAGAGAATTACAGGCAGAGATAAATAAAATATATAGGACAAGGAGGGAGCTGTAGGAGCTAGCAAGAGATAGGACGACTGGGCGTGGTTTGGTTGAGGGATTATGACCCAGTGGAGAATAAAGGACAGAAGAATAAGAATTATGCATTCCATTTTCTATATAGCCACAGTTGTCCGTCATTCGTTATTTCTCACAACTACCTTGCTCACTGTCATAACTCTTCGTGGTATAATAACAATTTTATATAAGCCGCTATGGAAGTGTGGTCAGTGCGCTTGACTGCCAAGAAAGTGGTAAGAGTTTAATCTCCCAAAAGAAACAGGATTATTATTTATCCGATAAATACGGCTCTGGGGTAGATCCAAGGCGATAAAAATGGATGGCAGACAAATCTCATAATTTTATGGACATTGCCTTAAAAGGAAAGGCGACTGGGAAATAAACTGGCCAGCTCAACCCATTAATGGCCGTCTACTATATGTGAAGGCGAAAGACTTTACACCCCAACTGCAATCTCTGCTATGGGATTCCCTTTACCTGTATATTGGGTTTTACTAAGAAGAAGGAAATACCACAATGTAATATACAAGTAAATGGGAATATCCTTAAACAAGTGAATCCGTACAAGTATCTCTTATGGGAGATGCCTTGAAGAGATTAGAACAAGAATTGCCATGGCGAAGACAGCCTTTTGCAAGATGAAAAACATACAGACCAATAAAAAGATGGAATTTGCAACGAGAAAAAGAGTGTTGATGTGCTACATAGAACCTTTGCTTTTGTATGGATGTGAAGCGTGGACAATGAGCAGACAAGCTGAAAAACACCTGATGGCTGTGGAAATGTGGTTTCTGAGGAAAATGCAAAGAATACCATGGACAGACAGAAAAACCAATGGCCAAGTCCTACAAGAAACAAATGAAAACCGTAAACTGGTTAGCGAAATTAGTCGTAGACAGTCACAATTTTTTGGTCACGCTATGAGAAGAAATAGGAAAACTTGGTGACATTGGCAAGATCGAGAAGGGAACAAGGGAAGGGCAGAGAAGTAAATATCTGGATGGCTTGGTCATGTTGTAGGTCGAGACAAGAACACTGAGCTGATCCACGACTCTGGTGATCGAATGAGATGGCAAAACATGACCGCCCACGCATGATGATGGTGATATTGAGTTTTCTTAATTTTTAGTGGACAAACATCACTATGAAACTAAATCACACTTGCATCAGTTTTGTGGAATCAGACAGACATCACAATGAAACTAAAGAATATTTGTATCAATTTTTGAGTGCAAAGAAAACAGTTTTCCACATCACCGTGATTCTAGTCTCTGAACAATGCGTCCTAGTCACCATCCTGTTCTTTCACAACTGTTTTATTTGTCCTTGACTAGCTCGATCACTGACCGTCTTCCACGGGACTATGTTAACTAACTATTCCAGTAACTTCCCTCCCTGTCGTACTTCTATATATATAAAACACAATGTATGTATTTCCGTCAGTCCTTTATGCGTTCGATAACGGTACATCCGATTGAGATGAAATTTTCTACACGTCTTCCTTTCATTCCTGTGCAACCGACTGTAATAGTTTCTTAGTGTAAAATCGGCTACTTACTTAATAACATTTAACATTTCATTTTTCATTATATAATTTCTATATAGCAAAGGGACTTCACTCTAGAAAAGTTATTTCAAGGGGCATAACTTTTAATAACATTTCTATATACTTTATAGTCATATTGTTTGACTTACTTGCACTATTGTTAAACTCTTTCTCTATAGTTATTTACAGGCTTAAGAGTTATAATAAATAATGATATAATCTTTAAGGCATTTTCAAAGTTTTCATAAAAATAATGCATAATGCATAACATTGTAACCCATCTTTTTATGCTTAAAGAAGTTATCTACAGTCATGCAGGTGATTGAAAACAGTTTTCATTAAAAATAATGGATGGTGTGTGGAAGGACATTCTTTTAAGTTACTGTGCGCCAGGAGCTGGGCGAAACCACGCCGAGTCAGATAGTTAGACAGACAGACAGATAGTCGGGAACGGGAGCTTATTTGACTACTTATATGAATTAAATGAGATGCTCCCCACCAGGGACTTGGTGAAGCCGGGCCGGCTCAGACAGACAGACACATAGACAGACAGACAGACAGACAGATAGTCGGGAACGGGAGCTTATATGACTACATATACGATTAAATGAGATGCTCCCCACCAGGGACTGGGTGAAGCCGGGCCGGGTCAGACAGACAGACAGATAGACAGACAGACAGACAGACAGATAGTCGGGAACGGGAGCTTATATGACTACTTATATGCATTAAATGAGATGCTCCCCACCAGGGACTGGGTGAAGCCGGGCCGGGTCAGCCAGACAGACAGACAGGCAAACAAACAAGCAGACAGACAGACAGACAGACTGATAGATAGATAGATCCCCTCCAGGGCCTGGGCGAAGCCGGGCCGGGTCAGCTAGTTGTCTATAAAACATAAATTTTTCCCACTGTCACAATGTTATCAATACTATCTGTTATTTAAAAGAGATATGTTAAAAAAAAACAATTTAAAAAACAAACATAAAGGACCCTTTTGCACGCCTTAAGGCACATTGTGCATACAGTCCTAGACTCATATTTTTATAGCCCAATCGGATCACGATGGGTGAAAAGATCAGTATAATGCCAAAAGATTTTTACTTTCGAAGATATTTCCTGTAACCTATTTAAAGCTAGATCGACCTGCGAGCTCTGGTAAATTTTAAAAATCCGTCGAAGGCGGATGTCAGTCATGACCACTCGATCGTGAAAGGCAGGTGAAATCAATGATCAACGACTATTGACAGACTGGTGTAATCTTCATGACTGTACCAGGAAATGTCTCATAACATGAACAATAACTGCCGCAAACCCATACAGTCTTCATGACTGTACCAAGCATATTCTTACACGATGAATAATGACAACTGACAAACACTTATAATCTTTGCAAGTGTGTCAAGTAAATTCTCACAAGAATAACAATAACAACTTATAAACACTTATAATCTTCTTGACTATGCCAAGCATATTATCAAAAGATGAACAATAACTAGGGCATATAGAAAGAATGGAAGATAATAGGGAAACAAAACTCGCTTACACTCAAGAAATAAATGACCGTAGACCCCGAGGTAGACCAAGAAGACGGTGGGGAGATAATATACATACAGACCTACAAGCACTCGGAATCAACGACTGGCAAGAGAAGGTCGACCAGAGAGACGAATGGAGACGGATTGTATCTGCAGCAAAGAACCTCAATGGCTCACAACTTTCACAAGATGACAAATAACTACTGACAAGCCCATTCAATTTACGCGACTGTAGAAAGTAAATTCTCACAAGATAAACATTAATTATTGACAAACACATATAACCTCCATGACTGCACCAAGTAAATTCTCACTAGATGAACATTAGTCAGTGAAAACATTTACATCCTTCGCGACTATACCAAGTAAATTCTCACTAGATGAACATTAGTCAGTGAAAACATTTACATCCTTCGCGACTATACCAAGTAAATTCTCACTAGATGAACATTAGTCAGTGAAAACATTTACATCCTTCGCGACTATACCAAGTAAATTCTCACTAGATGAACATTAGTCAGTGAAAACATTTACAGCCTTCGCGACTATACCAAGTAAATTCTCACTAGATGAACATTAGTCAGTGAAAACATTTACATCCTTCGCGACTATACCAAGTAAATTCTCACTAGATGAACATTAGTCAGTGAAAACATTTACATCCTTCGCGACTATACCAAGTAAATTCTCACTAGATGAACATTAGTCAGTGAAAACATTTACATCCTTCGCGACTATACCAAGTAAATTCTCACTAGATGAACATTAGTCAATGAAAACATTTACATCCTTCGCGACTATACCAAGTAAATTCTCACTAGATGAACATTAGTCAGTGAAAACATTTACATCCTTCGCGACTATACCAAGTAAATTCTCACTAGATGAACAATAGTCAGTGAAAACATTTACACCCTTCGCGACTATACCAAGTAAATTCTCACAAGATGAACAATAGTCAGTGAAAACATTTACATCCTTCGCGACTATACCAAGTAAATTCTCACTAGATGAACAATAGTCAGTGAAAACATTTACATCCTTCGCGACTATACTAAGTAAATTCTCACAAGATGAACAATAGTCAGTGAAAACATTTACATCCTTCGCGACTATACCAAGTAAATTCTCACTAGATGAACAATAGTCAGTGAAAACATTTACATCCTTCGCGACTATACCAAGTAAATTCTCACTAGATGAACAATAGTCAGTGAAAACATTTACATCCTTCGCTACTATACCAAGTAAATTCTCACTAGATGAACAATAGTCAGTGAAAACATTTACATCCTTCGCGACTATACCAAGTAAATTCTCACAAGATGAACAATAATCAGTGACAAACAGCTGCACCTTTCGCCACTGTACCAAGTAAATTCTCACTAGATAAACAATAACTACCAACAGGCACATGTAATCTCCGTGAATGTATAAATTAAATGCTTGCACGATGAACAGTACCGCTAAAAATAAATACTTACAATCTTAAAAAGTAGCTTAAAAGTCAACAGGGTTGACTTCATTGCACCGGGTTTTATCCCATATGGCTCGGTCTCTTTCCGCAGCGCGGAAAGTGTCGCACAAAGCACGAACTCCGTAGCTCTAGCGACGACCCACAGGAGTCTCCGAAAAATTTCACTCGTGAACCGAAGGACGCGACCGGGAATCGAACCCACAACCTTCGGAACCCGAGTCAAACGGCTTGACCACTTCGCCACGGAGACTCCCGATACTTACAATCTACATGACTGTATCACGTATATTTGCGAAAGATGAAATTAACTACTGACAAACATTTGCAATCTTTGCGAGTGTACCAAGCAAATAATCAAACATTCTGATGTCATACACAACATCCGTTTCTTATGAAAACATACATCCCGCATCTCTATTGGTCAAAGACGGTTTGCTCTATGCTAAGTGAATTAATTAGGCTAACACAACACGTGACATAATTGTTTGCTTAGGTAACTTTTCAGTTGTTCTATTTAATATAAGAATATTGCTGGGTTACTTTTGCCAGTTTCAATATTTATTATAATTATTCTTGTTATTGTTCTTGTTACTACCATTAATGTTGCAAAGTTCATTACTATCATAGAGGACCCGTGAGGATATTGCAATTTCATGACAAATAAAGATACAGTTAGTGATCGAATCTCTAATTTCTTCCTTTGCTTCAACAAATGCCCATCAGTACCGTAAATTCAGTAGCACAGCTCACCATAGCAAACACAAGGTAAAGTAATTGTAGCTGGAGTTACCTGTTAGGTCAAAGCTTTCTTTGTCTGCGGTCTCTCCCCCGGCGTTGTCCCGGTGGTATGTTTCAACGGTCGTGCCAGGAAACCAGAGAGGTTACAATATTAATCAATCCCTCACGTCGCAAGTCTCCAGAGCTGTATTAGCGTGTGTCCCAGACCACACGTTCGTCAGATACACCTAGTCAGATTGGAAGGCAGTGCTTTTTCTATTCTTGTGACACTCAAATCTCTAAATCAATAAGATTTTAAATCAATTTTCATTGATGTTCTCTGCACGTTATACGAGACTGACTCCAATACTCCACAATAATTTGCACATTGTGGTGGTCCACGTACAACATGCATGCTATTCGGTAACCTCTTCATCATCATGTTTCCTGCCGGATGGCGTTCATATATCTTCACTGTTCTCAGTCTCTGGTGTTTCTCATCAGTTCTGTTGATATTATTTATCCATGCCATCGTATTTGGCCGCCCACCATAATTTCTCTCAGTCTGCCTCTGTATCTTTTACAAATGAGCTTTCCAGTCGTCACGATTTTGTCCAGAGCTTCTTCTCTCATCACAAGGCAAAAGAAAATTGATTTTCTCTTTCTTATAGTTGTATATATAGTATATTGCATTAGCCCTTTCTAAGCAATCATTGTTAGTTACTCGGACAGTCCAATATATTCGCAATATTTGTCACAAAAACCACTACCCCGTTATTCTGGAACTTATGCCTATGGACAAGGGGGAGGTGGTCGTGCGCTTGTGGGACCAAGCGGAGAAAGAACAGATTGAGAACCCACATGTGGAAAGAATGAGATTGCGGGGGATCGGCAGGGGTTCTGGAAGAATCTCAAAACTGAGAGGGAAGGCCAGGAGGACTTTTAATCAGATAGCGGTGGGAACGATTAGTAGTGTGACTCTTCGCTGGCTGTTGAACGAGGGGACGGAGCACGTATGGGAATGTCCTGAGTGCAATGATATCGGTTCTTAACTCAACTCAACTCAACCCTGGAACTTATTTCTTAATGGACGTCATTATCTGGGGATTTGTAATGTTATGTCAGGGTATTCATCCTGAATGCTGAAATAATGATTTGAGTACGTCTCTCCTCTATTCCAAATTTTTTTTGCGGATGGACATACAATTATTGTTCGAATGATGATATAGTCATCATGAGCCATGCCGATAAGCGTGGACGGTTATGTTTAGCCGTCTCACACGATCAATAGAGTCGTGGATAAGCTATGTGTTCTTGTCTAGACCATACCACATGGCCAATCCATCCAGGTATTTACTTCTCTGCCTTCCCCTTGTTCTTTTCTACTCAATCTTGCCAGTTGTTACTAAGTTCTCCAGTTTATTTAACGTGCCCAAAAATTGTGACTATCTACGTCTAATTTCTCTAATCATTTTACCATTTTGATTTGTTTCGCTTAGGATTTGGTCATTAGTTTTTCTGTCTGTCCATAGTATTCTTTGCCATTTCCACAGAAACCACATTTCCAAAGCCATTAGATGTATTTTAGCTTGTCTACTCAATTTCCACGTTTCACATCCATGAAAAGTACAAGTTCTATGTAGTACTTCAATACTCTTTTTCACGTTGCAAATTACATTTTTAATTGGTCAGCATGTTTTCCATCTTGCAAAAGGTTACCGTGGCGAATCTTTTTCTAATTTCTTCCCACCAGATAATTCCAAGATAATTGTAACGATGCACTTGTTTAAGAATATTCACATTTAATTGTATATTATATTGTGGTATTTCCTTTTTACTTGTGACGATCATAATATGTGTCTTCTTGCAGTTTAACTCCAACTCTAGTTGTTCACTTTGTGCAACAACGGCATCTACGAAATCTTGCAGATCCTGTTCATTGTCTGCAATCAGCATCCGCACATGTAATGGTACGTGCCCCAATGGTGATTCATCTCATGTCGTCTAAATTTCTGAAAATATTCTCCTACCAACCTGATCAGGGTTACGTGAAGCCATGGGTGCAGGTGCTAGATGAAGGTGAAATACAGCCAATATATAGCTGTAAGTTATGGTCTCCAATTTCACGACAGTAGGCGAATGATCTCTTTTTGTGTGTGAGACAATGGCTAGGGTCATCGATCAGTATGGTCGCTGCTAAGACGAAAAGCAATGACAGCTACCTTCCTTACACATGCCAAGAAAATCAAGCCATGTTTTGTTTCTAATACCTTTTGAAGTACCCACTGTAGGCAGACCGACCAGATATAATGACAGCAAACAACACCGTTTTACTTCCCCATATTGAGTGCATGCAATGTTCCTTACTTTCATCATCATCAAGTGCCGTGCCGGCTGGCGTAGGCGTTCATGGCTCTCCATAGATCTCGGTCTTTGGTTTTCTGGATCAACTCTGCTGCTGATATTCCTCCATGCCACCGTCTCAATCCATCCAGCATCATTTCTCTTGGTCTGCCTCTGCCTCTCTTCCCCTCGATCTTTCCAGTTGTTATGATGTTCTCCAATGCCTCTCTTCTCATCACGTGACCGAAGAAAGATGTTTGTCTCTGCCTTATTGTTGTATATAATGTTCTAGTTTCATTAGCCTGTTTCAGGCAGTCGTCGTTAGTTACTCTGGCAGTCCAAGGAATTCGCAACATTCGTCTCAGGAACCACATCTCTGTTGCTTCTAATTCCTTCTTAATTTGTTCATTTACATTCCAAGATTCACTGCCATACAGCAAAACTGGTTCTACATAGCATTTCAGCACTCTCTTTCTTACATTCAGTGACAGTGACTTATTGCACAAGATACTCTTCATTTTCTGAAATGCGGCTTTTGCCTGCCCTATTCTGCTCATAATCTCTGTTGTACATCTTCCATCTGATGTTATAAATGCCCCTAGGTATCTAAAATTATCCACTTGGTTAAGGATTTTTCCTACTATTTCTATGTCACATTTTTCCTTACTTTACTTTGCATTATTTGATGTATGTAAATGATTTCGCGTTAATTCCCCGTATATAATATATTTCATGCCATTAAATTGTATGTGCCATGTTATTGTCATACGTAAATAAAGTCAGTGATGAGAACTATGTGTTTTGTTTCCGTTTTATGGATACGGATTTCTATTCTTTTTATCTATTGTTGGTATTATTATATAGCTATAATTTCTTCTTTAAGCAATGGCAAACTACTGAGCGTAATCTTGCCTAGTACATCAACAGCAGCTGAAAAATGCTGGTGCTGACAGCAGCGTCTGTAAGGGATTTGCAAAAAAAAAAATCCTCTTTACTGCACATTTAATTAAGGATTTATAAAGTAATGCGATTGATACATTTCAGAGCTGAACATTCGCAGTGTGAAATATCTATTTGAGTCTTGGTCACTAAGTTTAATGACAAGTTAACAATTTAAACAACAATGTTATTAGACATCTAAACATAGGAGGACATATTCCAACTCGAACAATGAGAATAAGGACAAGAACTGCAGGATACAAAACTACGTTACCATGGAAGAAAGCTTTGTCTTACAGGCGAAATATTACACCCAGACACAACACAGAATATCTACTGTCAGCATAGTTTCCATTCCTCGCATTGTACATGCGGCTCTGATTTGTCGAACTTCTTAAAGAAATTACGCTAATTGTCCGTTGGTCATAACTTGAAACCAGCCACCCGATCATTTCAATACAATCTGAATCACATATTACTTAACGTTATTTAGTTTCATATCCTTTACAGGACGCAGCAGTTAAATCCAACATTTCTTGGCTGTTTGTAATTCCTGGGCAAGTTTGCGTTCAGTAGTTTGCCATTGATTTCTGAACAACTGGCACTCTACCGATTGTATGGAAACCAATGCAAGGCGGCCTGCGTCCAAATCGCCCTCAGCTGTGTTTCGAACGCGGTAGGATGGATTATAATTTGCTTCTGTAATTCCTTCACCGCGGAGCCTAACTTTTATGTAGTTAAAAGTATATTCCTCGAAACCAGACGAGTGCTTTTATAGGGTGTGAGAATGGGATGAGAAACAAGTAATAGGGAGCTAACGGGTCCAGTATCAAGAAATGATTGAAGAACAGCCTGTTTTAAGGAATGCCAAAGAGTGCCATAGGAATAATGGTTTTCCTTGTTTCGTTTACCTTGTGTATGCCAGACTAAGGATTGTCTAGTTATACTATTCTCAGATTTCTCAGTGTATGTCCTGACCAGCGACAGCATATCTTCCTCAATTCTTGATTCATAAGTATACATTTAGTTCTCTACACGAGCTCTACATTGATGATTCTGTAACACCATTTTAGTCCTTTACTGTGTAAGAACCAATTAATGAATGTCTGTGGTTTATTAGTACTCGTGTCTGTTGTTCTTCGCATTTCTTATTTATACTATTACTACTATACTGGCACCTTGCCGTCTTGACAGACGATAGTTTGTCGCATTGTGCTAAAAAAGACAATAATTACAACCCAAGTGATGTCTCTCCATAGCCCAAAGCCTCGCTGATTTGAAGCGACCATATGTTTCCCTTGTAGCATGATCCCTCTCTCGGCCTGCCTAGTTTACTGTAGATTAAAGGTAACACCAATACACATGGAACTAGACAAGCTGCAGAAGCTGCCGGTTCAGCAAAGCAATGTTCTAACTGTTCGCCTTCGAAGCTTCAATCCTATACCAGTTGCAGACCAAGTCCTGCCATGAAACTTAATCTTTAGATTGTATTTCCTCACACTAGGATGAGGCCTGTATCCTGTCACTTCCAAATAGCTCTCCTCTGCCAGAAGCAGCTAGCACAATGTGGGGTGTCGGGTTTGGTGAGCGCCGCCCACCATTCGGCGCTAACAGGAAGTAGGTAGCACCGTCTACTGTTAGATGTTAGCTCAGACACACCCAACTAAGACCTGACATAATAATCTGTACAGTATAACTGATTTTCGTTAGAATTGAATATTCTAATTTTGATTTTTTCGGGTATGATTTACACATAAGTCTTAGTACTATAAAATAGCCTTTTGCCTTTTGTATTCTTATTTTAATATATGTATAGGTTACCCCATCTGTGCCTACATTGCTACTTAAATATGTTTTCCTTCTCTGCTTTCCGCTTTCACTTATCCGTCATAAACCTTTAATGACAATGTTACTGACATGGCTGATTAGACAGACGATTATGTCGCTGTGGCAAAGTCAGGAGTTCCCTTTTTAGGGTGTTAGCAAAGATGAGATGCTGCTTCAGTTTGGCATCCCACAAACCTATCTGTGGATCTGAATGAAAATTTAACTAGCTTGCCTATTACATATTCTTCACCGTGCTTAATTAGCTCTCCTGGGGGTGTTATAAACGCAGCTACCATGCCATTCTTTGTATCTTGTATTGCAGTTACTGCTTCTGGGCGTCAAATGACTTTTGTGGTTGTTTTAGGAACACGTTTTATGTTTGTTTACTGTCAGACATTGTTGTGTCGGTTTGTTTATGTCTGCTTCTATAGATATAATCTTTTCCTCATTTTGATTGTGTTGGTTCTTGTAATAAATCGTTTTATTAATTAAGTTTTAAAAAAAACCCAGTTAATAAGGTCTCGTTTTGTCTTATCTCGACTAATGTGGTGATACCCGTTCTTCTTCGCAAAATATTAGCATTTCTACTGCTACCCATGATTCATATTTATTCGTAGTCCCAATACGTGAATAGCAGCATCTATTAATTGTTAACTGAAATTGTTTAAGTTTGCTGTTGGTCAGCGTCAACTAGCAGTGTTATATTTTCTGTTTTTCTGTTATATATTTTTGAGCCACTATAGGTTCTCACGGAAACCGCAGTAGCACAATGACTAGTGCACTTCTCTGCCGACCTGGAATTCGAATTCACATCCATGATGATTTTTTAACATTGACCTGGCTTACCATGTCAGCCGAGCCTTAAATGGAGACCAGGAAATATTCTGGGAAGCAAACACTGTCGGCGTGGCTATGACCACATCATCCATCAAGTGCCGATTGACCTACACAGATAGACACGAGAAGCATACACTCAAAATGACTAAATCCCCGTAAAAGGGTCTTTTAGACTTTTATTATACACGTGTGGCGAAGGAGTTTCGGATGAAATTCGTAATCCCGAATACCGCGTTCGAAAAAGCAGGCGATTTGGCAGCAGATTGCATTGCGTTGGTTTTAATAAAATTGTACGAGTGCCGGTCGTTAAGAAAGCAATATCAAACTATTGAATGTAAACTTGCCAAGACATAACAAAGAGCCGAAAAAAATGCTGACGATGACAGCGACATCATGTAAAGGATAATAAACTGAAGAAGCTACACATAAAACTGATGTCCGTGTCAGTCGTATTATTTAATACAACCTGTATCTATCAACCCAGTTTACGGTCAATGGTTGCTCCATACATCATATGCTTTGCTTATCTCCTTCAGTTTCACATTTTGCCTCACAAAAACAAATTTCAGTTGTATTGTTACTTCTAAAATTTCATTCACAGCAGATACTAGCTGTAATTATATATTTACGAGTTAGTCTCATGCCTGTTGAATTATAGGTAGGCAAGGGGTGGGGGATCTGTCTTAATTTCAAGTTACGGTTAACATCACTATCAATTTGGTACCGGTGAAAAAGAAATGTAAAAGATACAAGTAAGTAAAGGACACATTTATACGCCTTGGGATGTACTGGGAATATGGTGCTCGCCTTATATTTTATATTAATTATTATCATGCCAGCGGTCATTACTACCCAAGACATTTACAGTTACTCTTGTAGGTTGGATGGACCTGGAAGCCCATAACAATTGTGAAAATCCGCCTCCATGAGAATTCCAGCTGTAAGACATAGCCTGTGCTAAATGTATCGACACTTATTTGCCTAATCTGTGCTTCTATTGTCCAAATTTAAAAGGTAATCATCGAATGTAATGCAATCGTAAGACACCACGTGACATAGCCGGGCATTATCTACTGTCTCGTTTCGGTAACACACTCCTTCCGCGGTTGCCCGGAGATGATACAGGCAATAAAACTCTCCAACCATCTGTGCCATCTTATATATTGATGAAATGACGTGATTTGAGTGTATCATTTAGTGCGTGCTTTTGTGTAATCGTTAGGGGGTACACTTATAAGGGCATACGCTGTTAGACAGGGTTCGACGAGTCGTTCTATAAGAGAAGGAAAGTCTGGTCACTTTTTCCTCCGATCAGACCTACAAAACTTACTGGCCCTAGCACATCCCAGACCCACAGCACATTCCCGCACCAAGACTCAGTTTTTAATGCATCATTAGTTTCCTAGTTGTTTAGCGTTCCATATCAAATGTGGCTTTCTTTGTCTTCTTCTGTCTCTTTTGTCTAGTGTTTCCCACACACGGCTAGTGTCTCCATATCACGTGTTCTGCTGACATGCACCGTAGGTTTCATTTGCAATTTCCTTATGGCGTTGATAAGAAACTTTGTAACACAAGCAGCTGTCAGTAGCTGAGCGTTTGTTTTCTTCTGTGTCCACGATATTCTCAATATTGTTCTCAAACACTTCATTTCCTGTTGTTCCACAATTTCATAAGTCATTTCCAAATTGTCGCATCATACAAAATAACCAATCAAACATAACTTTCAACAAGCATGTCCTGATGTTTTCTATATTTCTGTTAATTCTATTATGAATAACGAAACAAATATGTTAACATCAAGTAATATTTTCATAAGCCGGAGAACTTGGTCACAACTGTCAAGATTTAGGAGAAAGGAACAAGGGGAAGACAGAGAGGTAAATATCTAGATGGCTTGACCCTATGGCATAATCGAGACAAAACCTCAAAGCTGAACCACGATTTTGGTGATCTTCTGAGATGGCGAAAAGTGATCGCCACCGCTGATCGGTATGGACAATATGATGATGATGATGATGATGCATGTTTTCATGGGAAAACGTTTATTACGCATTCATTATAAATACTGCACTGTTTCCACATAGTTTGATCATGCTTATTATATTTTTATGTTCATAAGTCTATCAACCAACCTTAAATTGTTTCCACAGAGTGTTGATCATGCTTCTTGTATTGCTATGTTCATAAATCTATCAACCAACCGTGAATTAAAATATTAAGTTATTGCACACCAGTATTGAGATTAATAGTTTTCTTTGCATTCCATGCTGCTGTTAAAACAATAGAAATGCTTTTTTTTCTCTATTGAAGAATACATAAGCAATGCGCCTATTGTTTCGTTTTTTTTAGAGGCTATTGTATTTATTGTTTTAAGCTCTTGAAATCACAGACACACGCAAAGAAATAACGGTTGCTATACGTCAATCAGCGAAAGCATGTCATAACAACATGCACTAAAAACACCCCGTGTCTGAAATTAAATCAATATTATTGACATGAAATCATTTCATTGTGGCTTCACAGTGACAACGTATGCTTACGGGCATCTTATTTCCGGAGAGCATTCATGAAACTGGTGACTGAATGAATTCATAGAAAGCTAACGCACAGTTTGTTTAGACAGCAGACATGTTGGGGCGTATCTGTAATATGCAATTTGTAAATATATGTGACAATACTATTGACAACTTTATTAGGAAGTTGTATTCATTACTTTATCATGAATGAATTGAAATAGGAAACTGCTACAGAAATAATTAACAGGAAACACCATTAGTTAATAAACGGAATGAGAGAAATGGGGGTGAAGCAGACAGCTGCCAGACATGAACATTTTGTCAAAAGCACAAGATATTTGATTCGTGGCTTAGAGGTTATGACTTTTCTCCGTAATCTCGTATACTCTCGTAGCACTCTCAGTCGATATACGCTGGCGGAGAGGTCAAGGAGGAGAATCAAGCACCTTTGGACCTGTCTGGAGTGCTATGATGATGGTGATGATCTTTACCAATATCTAATTACTAATCACCACAATCTTAATCAAATCACCCGAAGCTCTGATTATCCTTGGCTGCCTCCTACAGTTCCCTCCATGACCTCCATATATTATTCATCTGTGTATCAAGTGTCACGTGGTTTAGGTCTCCCTCTGTATATTTTAACCTACTTTTGTCCTTCTATACTCCACAGGCTCTAATTTATGCATGTGTATGGCTTATTTGTAACTGCTTAGTGTTGTCCATCTTTCTGATCTACACAGGAGTACTAATTCGACACTAGTGGCATCTGAAGGTTGTGGAAATGTGGTTTCTAAGGATAATGCTAAAAATACCATGGACAGACAGAAAAACCAACGACCATGTCCTACAAGAAACAAATGAAAACCGTAAACTGATTAGAGAAATTAGATGTAGACAGTCACAACTTTTTGGGCACTTTAAAAGAAGAAATACGTTGCAGAACTTGGTGACAGCTCGTACGATTGAGGGGAAAAGAACAAAGGGAAAGCAGAGATGTAAATTTCTGAATGGCTTGGCCACGTGGTATGGTCGAGACAAGAAAACAGAGCTGATCCACGACTCTGGTGATCATGCGCGATGGCGAAACATGGCAGCCTATGTGTATCGGCGTGGCACATAATGATGATGAATTTGACATTTTATCTAAATATGTTAAGTTTAGTTTTGATTTCCACACATTTCCTAGTGCTGTGAAAACTCCTCTTGCCTGGTGTATTCTTCTCTTAATATCTGTATCTATTTCTCCTTCCTTGTTTACATCGCTGCATACTTGTGTGATTGATACCACCCCTTGAAGTGAGACTAAGACAAGGGAAATGGGATTATTGTTAGCTTGAATTATTCTCATTATCTTTGTCTTTCCCCTGTGAATGTTTAGACCTTACTTGTTGTGAACTCCCATCATATGTTCAGTTTATCTTTCATGTGATTTAATGTGATTACACGTGTGGGACTGCAGACAATGCCATCAGCGAAGTACAGGTCATCCAGCTGCTCTACCAGAATCCACTGAATTTAATTTCTGGAGGTAACTATTGCTGTTTTCACAATTCAGTCTTTAGTCAGTGAGAATAATAATGATAACAATGGCATCCTTACCACATGCCTGTGCTTATTTCTCTGGATTTCATGCCATCATATGTTGATTTAATAAGTTAGTTATCGTCTGTGAGAATCCCATACTGGTTCATCAATATAGAACAGATTGAATGCTAATGCTGTCAAAAGCCTTTTCAGTGTCCACAAACACAATATAAAGTGACACATTTAGTTCACTGCTTTGCTCTGTTAAAATGCTTGTTGTGGCAATCTGGCCAGTGCTTGATATGTTTTGTAAAAAGCTGCCTATTCATCCCTTACTTTGTTAAGGACATCTTTCAATATCTTTATAATGATCCTACTTAATATTTTCTCCAGAACTGAAAATAACATTATTTATGTATAATGTGCACACTCTTACAGACATCCTTTCATCGAAAGTATTACCATATATTTTCTCTTCAGTCTGCTGGTATTTCTCTAGTCTTAGTTTAGTTTAGTCGATGGATCAACATCACGGCACACGGGTGTAACCCATAAGTGCTCCCTTCTCCTCCTAACTCAAACCTGAGTTTAGAGAAACACAGCTCAGTGCACGAACTCCGTAGCACCGGCGAGGATCCTGAAATACTTTGGGTAGATTTTTAACTCGAAATTTAGCCCGGGCAGCGCCGTTTGGCTATTCTTTTTCGATTTCCAACTGCCAAGGGATTTTTTACATGCGCAACAATACACACATGATCTCACTAGCCAGAGACAAGGGGAAATTTTATTACTAGATGTCCACGTGAAAAAAATCCCGCCGGTCATCACCGGGTCGTGAACCCGGGACCTCCAGCACTCGAGGCGGACACCATACCTCGAGACCATGCAGCCCCCATTTCTCTAGTCTGCCAGACCCTGCTAAATAATTCACTTTATATTTTTATATTGGCTTTAATAGCTTCTCCTAGGATACCACCTCGATCAGCAGCTTTTTTCATATTCTTCAGGTGTTTGACAAGCTGGTTTGTATCTTCTTTTAATGGTCTTGTTTTGCATATCCAACTTACAGGACATCGCTGTCAATACCAGAATTTTACTGCTGTTGTTGATGTCTTGGCAAGTTTACGTTCAGTAGTTTGCCATTGCTTCTTAAACGAAGACTCCCATACCATCACGTTAAACCCAAAGCGACACGGTCTTTAATGGTCTACTACACGAAGTTTCCTTTACTAGTTTCCATATGTCCACTTGGCTGATTATTTTTATCTGCCAAATTCTTTATGATACTGTAAAGGTATCTGAAGTTTTCGCTGCTCCTCCCTTTTCTGCTGGGCAATATTGTTTAAATATTGTTCACCCCCCGCCCCACACACACGTATCTGCTTTATAGCTTAGTTATTAGGTTGTGTGTATTCGTCTTCGGTTATAATTTTACGAAATCCAGTTTTGATATAATATATTACTTTTAAAAAAAAACCGAAACGAAACGCAACATTGCAGTTTCAATTGCAAACGTGTACCAACATTTTATTGACAATGCTGATTCCCCCACTGCAGTATGTTCTGGCGATGCCAGTCCGTAAGAACAGGACCTCTGTAGGGTCTTCTAGCCCAAAGACCAGCGTCGTGCAGCCGGTTTCTGATCGTTTGATCTGAAATTTGACGAACTCCTGGCATTTACTGGACTGTGGAGAACGCAGATGCCAATCGATTCCTTAGGTGACGCAGCTATATGAAGCGGTCTTCGGCAGCAGTTGTGATTCTGGGTCTTCCACTGTACAGCCGGTCTGCCACTAAGGCAGTTTTTTTTTTTTTTTAAATCGCCTCCAAAGGCGACTGATGGTGCTTCTAACCACATTAAATTCTCTGGCTACTACATTTTGTAACTGTCCAGCCTGTAAACGTCCAATGATGATGAGTCGTTGTTCTGTAGTGAGATGAGCCATACTTGCGAATTGAATTTTCAACTGAATTTATTCGAGGAGCGTCAATCTTTATTAGGCATTCAATAATATGGTCAGCGAGTTTTGTGTTCAGTAAGTTTCACGGGATTATCATGAACCTGTCATGAGTTATTGTCAAAAAAGTTGTTTTGACCTTGACCTCTTTCATGACCTCACGAATTATGAAGTGAGTACAATTAAGGTAACCACGAGAAGTTAATGACCAAATGGACACAGTTGAAAGGTTGACTGATGCCCAATCAACGAATATCTTGTATAAAAGTAACATCAAAAATGTTGCATTTCATGTCTGTGCTCTGTCTTCCACAAGAGTAAAGAGAGTATGGATAATTATACTTCCTGTGGTCAGTTTGTTACGTACCCATCTTCTTCGTCCACGAACCACGATTCTACATGCTAGTATCGTATTGGATTTCTGGTTCAATCAGTCGTAGCTGCATATCGTCATTGATTTGTGCTTATTGGGACAACAAGTGAACATCTATGGACATTATGATCACTTATTGAACTTCTTTGTTCCTACCGGATATGACCTGAGGGGCACCTACAGGCCCTCTCGCGCCCACGTTCATCGCCTGGACCGTGGAGCAACTTCAGCACTTACTGGTGAGATGAATCTATATATATATATACTAGCTGACCCGGCCCGGCTTCGCCCAGACCCTGGTGGGGAGCATCTCATTTAATTCATATAAGTAGTCATATAAGTTCTCGTTCCCGTTACCGACTATCTGTCTGTCTGTCTGTCTATCTGTCTGTCTGTCTGTCTGACCCGGCCCGTCTTCGCCCAGACCCTGATGGGGAGCATCTCATTTAATTCATATAAGTAGTCATATAAGTTCCCGTTCCGACTATCTATCTGTCTGTCTGTCTGACCCGGCCCGGCATCGCCCAACTCCTGGTGGGGAGCATCTCATTTAATTCATATAAGTAGTCATATAAGTTCCCGTTCCCGACTGTCTGTCTGTCTGTCTGTCTGTCTGTCTGTCTGTCTGTCTGTCTGTCTGTCTGTCTGTCTGTCTGTCTGTCTGTCTGTCTGTCTGTCTGTCTGTCTGTCTGTCTGTCTGTCTGTCTATCTATCTATCTATCTATCTGTCTGTCTGTCTGTCTGACCCGGCCCAGCCCATGGTGGAGAGCATCTCATTTAAATTATATAAGTAGTCATATAAGATCCTATTCCCGACTATCTGTCTGACTGTCTGTCTGTCTTGGGTAAATGGAGGAGGGAGGAGGAAGAGGGAGGTGGAGGAGGAAAGAGGAGGGAGGAGGAGGGAGGAGACAGGAGGAGTAAGGAGGAATAGGAGGGAGGAGGAGGGATTAGGAGGAGGAGGGAGGAGTAGGGTGGAGGAGGAGGCGAGGAGGAGGGAGGAGGAAGAGGGAGAAGGAGGAGGAAGAAGGAGGAGAAGGAGGGGGAGAAGGAGGAGGGAGGAGGAGGGAGGAGGAGGAGGGAGGAGGAGGAATGTGAAGGGAGGAGGAGGGAGGAGGGAGGAGGTAGAGGGAGGAGGAGGAGGAGGGAGGCGGAGAGAGGAGGAGGAGGGAGGAGGAGGAAGAGGGAGGAGGAGGAATGTGAAGGGAGGAGGGGGGAGGAGGTAGAGGGAGGAGGAGGAGGTAGAGGGAGGAGGAGGGAGGAGGCGGAGAGGGATGAGGAGGAAGGAGGAGGGGGAGGAGGGAGGAGGAGGAGGGAGGAAGAAGGAGGAGGAGGGGGGAGGAGTGATGAGGAGGAGGGAGGAGGAGGAGGTAGAGGGAGGAGGAGGAGGAGGTAGAGGGAGGAGGAGGGAGGAGGCGGAGAGGAAGGAGGAAGGAGGAGGGGGAGGAGGGAGGAGGGGGAGGGAGGAAGAAGGAGGAGGAGGGAGGAGGAGTGATGAGGAGGAGGGAGGAGGAGGAGGGAGGAGGAGGAGGGAGAAGGAGGAGGGAGGAGGAGGGATGAGGAGGAGGGAGGAGGAGGAAGAGGGAGGAGGAGGAATGTGAAGGGAGGAGGAGGGAGGAGGAGGAGGGAGGAGGAGGAGTGAGGAGGAGGACGGAGGTGGGGGAGGAGTGAGGAGGAGGAGGAGGGAGGAAGAAGAAGGAGGAGGGAGAAGGAGGGATGAGGAGGAGGAGGGAGGAGGAGGAAGAGGGAGGAGGAGGAATGTGAAGGGAGGAGGAGGAGGGAGGAGGAGAAGGCAGGAGGAGGGATGAGGAGGAGGGAGGAGGAGGAAGAGGGAGGAGGAGGAATGTGAAGGGAGGAGGAGGGAGGAGGTAGAGGGAGGAAGAGGAGGGAGGAGGAGGAGAGGGAGGAGGAGGAAGGAGGAGGGGGAGTAGGGAGGAGGAGGAGGGAGGAAGAAGGAGGAGGATGGAGAAGGAGGGATGAGGAGGAGGAGGGAGGAGGAGGAAGAGGGAGGAGGAGGAATGTGAAGGGAGGAGGAAGGATAGGGAGGAGGGGGAGGGGAAGAGGAAGAGGGTAGGAGGAAGAGTGGAGAGGAGGAGGGAGGAGCTAGAGGGAGGAGGAGGAGGGAGGAAAAGGGAGGAGGGAGGAGGAGGGAGGAGGTAGGAGGAGGAGGAAGAGGGAGGAGGAAGGAGAAGGAAGGAGGAGGAAGAAGGAGGAGGAAGAGGGAGGAGGAGGATGGAGGAGGGAGAGGGAGGAAGAGGGAGGAGGAGGAAGAGGGAGGAGGAGGAAGAGGGAGGAGGAGGATGGAGGAGGGAGAGGGAGGAGGGGAAGAGGAAGAGGGTAGGAGGAGGGGAGAGGAGGAGGATAAGGAGGGAGGAGGAGAAGGAGGAGGAGGGAGGAGGAGGGGAGAGAAAGAGGGAGGAGGCAGAGGGAGAAGAAGGAAGGAGGAGGAGGAAGGAGGGAGAGGAAGGAGGGAGAATGAGGAGGGGAGGAAGGAAAGGGAGGTGGAAGAGGAGGAGGAGGGAGGAGGAAAGAGGTAGGGGGATGAGGAGGTAGAGGGAGGAGGAGGAGGAAGAAAAGGGAGGAGGAAGAGGAGGAGAAGGGAGGAGGAGGGTGGAGGGAGGAGGAGGAGGTAGAGGGAGGAGGAGGGAGGAGGTAGGAGGAGGAGGAGGGATGAGGAGGGAGAGGGAGAAGGAGGGAAGATGAGGAGGAGGCGGAGGGAGTAGGAGGGAGTAGGAGGGAGTAGGATGGAGGAGGTGGGGAGAGGAAGAGGGAGAAGGAAGAGGGAGAAGGAGGAGGGAGGATGGAGAGGGAGGAGGAAGAGGAGGAGGGTGGAGGGAGGAGGTAGAGGGAGGAGGAGGGAGGAGAAGAGAGGAGGAGAGAGTTCGCCATTCCGAATTCATACTCGTCTAGTTCTTCCCTTCTACACGACTGTAGATAACTTCCTTACACATAAAAAGATGAATTGTTATTGATATTGCCGTGGCATGGAGGAATATCAGCAGCAGAGTTGATCCAAAAAACCAAAGACTGAGATCTACGGAGAGCCATGAACGCCTACGCCAGCCGGCACGGCACTTGATGATGATGATTGCCGTGTAACGATTCTGTGTAGTCACGTCATTTTCTTCCCTTTCCCTAGCGTTTTGGTTCGGGGATTCTTTCATCATCATCATCATATATTTACGTACGTATTTTGGGAGGGGGAGGAGGGAGGAGGAGGAAGAAGACAAAACAACTATGACAGTTGACAGCTCTGGAATGAAAGGAAGGCGTGTAGAAAATTTCATCTCAATCGGATGGGCCGTTCGCGAACAAATAAAGGACATACATATTTACATACATATATACATACACTTTGTTTTATAGATATATATATATATATATATATATATATATATATATATATATATATATATATATATATATATATATATATATATATATATATATATATATATATATACATAGCATATCCTTTACAGGACTTAGCTGTCAACACCAGCATCTTTCAGCTGTATGTTGATCTCTTGGCAAGATTACGCTCAGTAGTTTGCCATTGCTTTCTGAGCGGCCGGCTCACATACCCCGTAAGTTACCGATGCGATTCGAACCACTGCTGATTTGAACCGTCATCACGTTACCGACGAGAGTATACGAGATTACGGAGAAAAGTCATAACCTCTAAGCCACGAAGCCGGCTGAATCTATATATGGCAACCATTAATGCCAAATATATCCAAACTGAACCATTCGGAACATTTACTGAATGTTAGTAATGATACCTGTCTGATTAAATTATGTTTGAGAAAGCTATTTAATGGTCGCAGTGAGCATCCATACTGTCATGCTGGATGCAGTATTTGAATATACTGCTCTCTGTTCTGCGATGAATGTACCTATCCATTAAGTTGTGAAGCCCTATTCCAATCTCTAACCTCGCTGCACTGATCTGTCGGTATATAATATGAAATCATCCTGCCATCGATATCACCTATCAACTGCTTTATTGCCAACTCTGTCTACCCATCACACCACTTGCTACATTCTCTGCTAAGTGCTATACGGAAGATTGTCTGGTCGTGGCTTGTGTGAATCCACTATTCGCCTTAAGGCGCAGATTCAATCGGTACGTAACTCGCATGGTTGTCTTCTGTGCCCTAGCCATCATTATTCTTCATCTCTGAGTCTTGCGCCTTTGTTGTCAGCTATTTTACTACGTATGGGATGCCTGATTTCCCTTGTGGTCTGTAAATAAGTCTTAGCCTACGGTAACGCGTACGTGGACTTATGTAGACGAAGCCAAGATAAGTAAGTAAATGACTCTTTTACACCATCCATCCATCATGCGCCATGCCGATAAGCGTGGGCGGTCATGTTTTGCCACCTCACTCGATCACCAGAGAGGTGGATCAGCTCCGTGTTTCTGTCTCGACCATGCCACGTGGCCAAGACATCCAGGTATTTACTTGTTGGTCTTCCCCTTGCTCTCTTCCCTTCGATCTTGCCAGATGTCACCAAGTTCTCCAATTCATTTCTTTTCATAACATGCCCAAAAATTCTGACTGTCTACGTCTAATGTCTCTAATCAGTTTACGATCTTCATTTGTTTCTTGTAGGATTTGTTCATTGGTTTTTCTGTCTGTCCATGGTATTCTTTGCATTTCCCTCAGAAACTACATTTCCACAGCCATAATATGTTTTTCAGCGTGTCAGCTAATTGTCCATGCTTCAAATCTATATAAAAGTACAGGTACATATTCTATGTGGCACTTCAACACTCTTTTTCTCGTTTCATTTGATATCTTTTTATTGGTCAGTATGTTTTTCATCTTGCAAAAAGCTACCTTCGAAATGGCAATTCTTGTTCTAATCTACACATCTTTTAAACGGCTGGACATATATCAACATAACATGAGTCGAAGCAGGACAATACCATCAGCCTGAGCTGTGATAGGGTCATCACAGTTTGTAGGTCTAAATACACGGAGGGACAGTTGGCCAGTCTATCCTTCACTTAGCGAGGCTACGACCGCAGGCGTAGAGACCTCGCCCTGCCGGCTCACGACCTTATCAGCGTAGCTGATATAGTTTTATAGCTGATATATTCTTATACTATTCGGCACTCGCGGCATGATGTCATTAAGACCGCACCGACAACTTTTACTTCTCAAGATATTCCCTTGCATACATTTTAGGCTTGTTCTACCTGGCAACCAAGGTTAATTTAAAAATCCGCTCAGATAGGGATTCGTATCCTTGACAACCGGGCCGGCAGACGAGCGTATCCGCGGCTTCATGGGCGGTATATAAGATCCTAAGGCTTTCCCCCTGACGTTAATGTTCATAGATAAGTTACACAGAATCTCTTTTATTTAATGGCATGATGAACCGATACAATTATATTTAAAAAAAAAACAGCTAAGAATGTTCAATATCCTTTGAAGGACGTTGCGATGAACCACATATTCAGTTTCGAGTCAATTTTATATACAGTAGTTTGCCATTGCTTTCTGAACTAGAAGTTAACGTTTAAGCCCAACTGACCAGAGAAATGAGCCTGGTACCTCGCCATCAGCACACAGAAAGATTAAGAGCAAGCGCTCTTAAGCCTTACAGACACACTGACCTCTAGATAGCTATTCATCATGGTGTGCAACAAGTCTGTGTGCTGATGGCGAGGTACCAGGCTCATTCCCTACTCTGGTCAGTTGGGCTTAAAGGTTAACTTCTAGTTCAGAAAGCAATGGCAAACTACTGTTTTTTTTCCATCATGGTATACAACGTACCAACTTATGGTATACAACGCACCAACTCATGGTGTACAACGTACCAGTTCATGGTATACAACGTACCAGCTCATGGTGTACAACGTACCAGCTCATGGTGTACAACGTACCAGCTCATGGTGTACAATGTACCAACTCATGGTTTGTAACGTACCAACTCATGGTGTGCAACGTACCATCTCATGGTGTACAACATACCAACTCATGGTGTACAACATACCAACTCATGGTGTGCAACGTACCAACTCATGGTGTGCAACGTACCAGGTCATGGTGTACAATATACCAACTCATGGTGTGCAACGTACCAACTCATGGTGTGCAACGTACCAGCTCATGGTGTACAACGTACCAGCTCATGGTGAGCAACGTACAAACTTATGGTGTGAACCGTACCAGCTCATGGTGTGCAACGTACCAACTCATGGTGTACAACGTACCAGCTCATGGTGTACAACGTACCAGCTCATGGTGTACAACGTACCAGCTCATGGTGTACAATGTACCAACTCATGGTTTGTAACGTACCAACTCATGGTGTGCAACGTACCATCTCATGGTGTACAACATACCAACTCATGGTGTACAACATACCAACTCATGGTGTGCAACGTACCAACTCATGGTGTGCAACGTACCAGGTCATGGTGTACAATATACCAACTCATGGTGTGCAACGTACCAGCTCATGGTGTACAACGTACCAACTCATGGTGTGCAACGTACCAGCTCATGGTGTACAACGTAACAGCTCATGGTGTACAACGTACCAGCTCATGGTGTACATCATACCAACTCATGGTGTACAACGTACCAGCTCATGGTGTACAACGTACCAGCTCATGGTGTGCAACGTACCAACTCATGGTGTGCAACGTCCCAGCTCATGGTGTACAACGTCCCAGCTCATGGTGTACAACGTCCCAGCTCATGGTGTACAATGTACCAGCTCATGGTGTGCAACGTACCAACTCATGGTGTGCAACGTACCAGCTCATGGTGTGCAACGTACCAGCTCATGGTGTACAACGTACCAAATCATGGTTTACAACGAACCAGCTCATGGTGTACAACGTACCAGCTTATGTGTGCAACATACCAACTCATGGTGTACAACGTAAAAGCTCATGGTGTACAACGTACCATCTCATGGTGTGCAACGTACCAGCTCATGGTGTACAACGTACCAGCTCATGGTGTGCAACGTACCAGCTTATGGTGTACAACGTACCAGCTAATGGTGTACAACGTACCAACTCATGGTGTGCAACGTACCAGCTCATGGTGTGCAACGTACCAGCTCATGGTGTGCAACATACCAACTCATGGTGTACAACGTAAAAGCTCATGGTGTACAACGTACCATCTCATGGTGTGCAACGTACCAGCTCATGGTGTGCAACGTACCAGCTCATGATGTACAACGTACCAGCTCATGGTGTACAACGTACCAGCTTATGGTGTACAACGTACCAGCTAATGGTTACAATATACCAACTCATGGTGTACAACGTACTAACTCATGGTTACAATATATCATCTCATCGTGTACAACGTACCAGCCCATGGTGTGCAACATACCAGCTCATGGTGTGCAACGTACCAACTCATGGTGTACAAATTAGCAGCTCATGGTGCACAACGTACCAACTCATGGTGTACAACGTACCAGCTCAAGGTGTACAAGGAACCAACTCATGGTGTGCAACGTACCAGCTCATGGTGTACAACGTACCAGCTCATGGTGTGCAACGTACCAACTCATGGTGTACAACGTACCAACTCCAACTCATGGTGTTCAACGTACCAAATCATGGTGTACAACGTACCAACTCATAGTGTACAACATACCAACTCATGGTGTACAACGTACCAACTCATGGTGTGCAACGTACCAGCTCATTTTGTACAACTTAGCAGCTCATGGTGTACAACTTACCAACTCATGGTGTGCAACGTACCAACTCATGGTGTGCAACGTACCAATTCATGGTGTACAACGTACCAGCTCATGGTGTACAACGTACCAGCTCATGGTGTACAACGTACCAACTCATGGTGTGCAACGTACCAACTCATGGTGTGCCACGTTCCAACTTATGGTGTGCAACGTACCAACTCATGATGTACAACGTACCAACTCATGGTGTACAACGTACCAACTCATGGTGTACAACGTACCAACTCTTGGTGTGCAACGTACCAACTCATGGTGTGCAACGTACCAATTCATGGTGTACAATGTACCAACTCATGGTGTATAACGTACCAGCTCATGGTGTTCGACGTACCAGCTCATGGTGTGCAACGTATCAATTCATGGTGTACAACGTACCAACTCATGAACTGACACGGTCTGCAGGAGAACAAGAGTAATGAAAAGCATGATCTCCCGCCCTTGTTAGCATGGCATTTGATGATGTTCAATTGCATACATCGTTGTAAATATAGGCCATTTTAAAATTATAATCATGGGTCAACACATTTAAACATTCATGAAAATGAAACTTAGGAAAGTAATGGTGCACTAACAATCTTCTGGAGCTTCGGTAGCGCAGGTCTAATCGCTCGTCTATCAACCCGGTGGTATTGGGGTAGGACATCGGGGCGGACATTTAACATCAACCTGGTCCCCAAAGTCGACCAAGCATTAAATGACTACCATGCAAATTGGAAACTAAAAGCGGCTAGTGAAATACTGACATCATCTACCGAGTGTCGTTTGGTATATACAAATGGGTCTATATGCCCAATGAGCCTCAAGGCGTTTAAAGGTTCTTTACTATTTTATGCGAAGTGGTCAAGCCGCTTGACTCGTGCTCCGAAGGTTGTAAATTCGATTCCGGGCCGCGTCCTTCGGTTTACGAGTTAAATGTTTCGGAGACTCTTGTGGGTCGTCGCTAAAAGCTACGGATTTCGTGCTTTGTGCGACGCTTTCCGTGCTGCGGAAAGAGACCGAGCTATATGGGATAAAACCCGGTGCAATGAAGTCGACACTGTCGACTTTTCAGCGACTTTAAGATCTTCACTTAAAGAAGACATGAAAATATCGACACTTAAAATATAAGATACTCACTGGGGGTTTGCCGTGGCTGAAAGGATAAGAGCTCTCGTTCTTAAACTTCCGGTGTGCTGATTCCGAGCTATCGAGTTCAACCCCTACACCGGTCAGTTGGACTAAAATTGTGACATCTCGCCCTTGACTTGGTGACGTAAATTACCTCTGAATTCGGAGTGGGTTCACCTGAAGGCGAGGGATACTGGTGATAGGGAAAGACAATGCAAAGATCGGTGGATACTACTGGAAGTAGTTACACGTGTATGGATTACGCTTGGGTTCAAAGCGAGCGAACGGGAGGGGAAAAAAATAATTAATATGGTGCGGTCTAAGAGATAATATGGTGTCCAAGGGACATAACTAATATTTACGATCACATAGTGCACACTGCGAAATTACTTACCTTGTTAGAATTAAATTCAATCAATCAATCATGTGCCATGCCGGAAAGCGTGGGCGGTCATGACTCGCCATTTCACTCGATCACCAGAGTCGTGGATCAGCTCAGTGTTCCTGTCTTGTCCATGCCATGTGGCCAAGCCATCCAGATATTTTCCTCTCGGTCTTCCTCTTGGTCTGTTCCCTTCGATCTTGCCAGTTGTCAATAAGTTCTCCAGTCCATTTCTTCTCATAACATGTCCAAAAAATTTTGACTGTCTACGTCTAATTTCTCTAATCAATCTACGATTTTCATTTGTCTCCTGTAGTACTTGGTCATTAGTTTTGTTTTTATCTGTCCATGGTATTCTTTGCATTTTCCTAAGAATTACCAGACACGATATTGCAAAATGTCAGTTAGTTAGTTAGTTAGTTAGTCGCGGTTCCAACTTCACAGCAACGGGTCGTCCCCATTATGCTCCAGTCAGTGTGATGTTGTTTGACTCAGGGATTGTAATATTGATTACGAAATGAAGAGGCGCTGATACGCTAGAATGGGGCTAAAATGTTATGTATAAAAGGGGACAAAAATACAGCTAAAGGAAAACGTCGGATAAAAATCAATTGTATGGATAGATACGCTTTGCATCTATGGGTGGATAGGCAGACAGTCAGACATACTGGCTTGATGACAGGCAGACAGACAGATAGACAAACAGACTGACATGCAGGCAGGCAGACATACAGACAAACAGCCACTTCTAAGGATAATATTGAATGCAATCTATATCTCTGTAGGTCTTCTAAAACGTTTACTTAAAAAAAATGTCCTGCAGTATATCTCTTGACTTTACCTCAGTACTAATATTTTCTATGTTTTGACATTTGTCTATCAACCATTTTTAATTTATCGTGTCTGCAAATTTGTATTTTTTCTTAACCAATAATAATGTCATAGTTTACGTTATGTGTCTGTTCTTCATACATTAGAATGGTATTGTATATCCCCTATCTTCAAAGACTGCTTTTTCTGTTCTAGCATTTTCAATCAATCAATCATGTGCCATGCCGGAAAGCGTGGGCGGTCATGATTCGCCATTTCACTCGATCACCAGAGTCGTGGATCAGCTCAGTGTTCCTGTCTCGTCCATGCCATGTGGCCAAGCCATCCAGGTATTTTCCTCTCGGTCTTCCTCTTGGTCTGTTCCCCTCGATCTTGCCAGCTGTCACCAAGTTCTCCAGTCCATTTCTTCTCATAACATGTCCAAAAAATTTTGACTGTCTACGTCTAATTTCTCTAATCAATCCACGATTTTCATTTGTCTCTTGTAGTACTTGGTCATTGGTTTTTCTATCTGTCCATGGTATTCTTTGCATTTTCCTCAGAAACCACATTTCTGCAGCCATCAGATGTTTTTCAGCTTGACTGCACATTGTCCAAGTTTCACATCCATACAAAAGAACAGGCTCTATGTATCCCCTCAACACTCTTTTTCTCGTTTCAATTGACATCAATTTATTGGTCAGAATGTTTTTCATCTTGCTAAAGGCTACTTTCGCAATGGCGATTCTTGTTCTAATCTCTTCAAGGCATCTGCCATCAGATGTTATGACTGTTCCGAGATAATTGAACCGATTCACTTGTTGAAGAATATTCCCATTTACTTGTATATTACATTGTGGTACTTCGTTCTTCCTAGTGACGACCATAACCTGTGTCTTCCTACAATTTAATTCCAACCCCAGCTGCTCACTGTGTACAACCACAGCGTCTACTAATTGTTGCAGATCCTGTGCATTGTCCGCAATCAATACTGTATCATCTGCATATCTAATGTTATTTATGTTTCGTCCTCCAATGCTGATTCCATTTAGGTCTTCTACATTTCTGAAAATATTTTCACTGTATAAGGAAAAAAGATCTGGAGACATTACACATCCCTGCCTAACACCTCTCTTAATAGGTTGGTATTGTCCTACTTCATTATCAATTCTTATGGCAGCTTGTTGTTTCCAATATATGTTTTTTATAAGTCTAATGTCTTTCCCATCAATTTGTAGATCTGCAAGCATATCCACAATGTTGACATGTCTTACTCTATCAAAAGCCTTTGTGTAGTCAATAAAGCAAAGATGTATATCCTTGTTTACTTCTAAAGCACGTTCAATAACTGTTCGCAGCATATACACAGCATTTACTGTACCCTTTCCTTCTACAAAACCACATTGTTCTTCCCCTATTTCAGGTTGTATTTTCTTCCTCACTCTTTGCATGATAATTCGTAACAAAATCTTTGTGATGTGACTCATTATACTAATTGTTCTATGTTGATCACATTCTAAGGTTCCTGATTTCTTTGGGATTGCAATAAATACAGAATTACATAATTCAGAAGGTATATCTCCAGTATCATATAAAGTGTTCAGCAGTCTAGTGACTTGCTCTAGTCCAAATTCTTCTAAAGCTTTAATCATTTCTGTTGTGATGTTATCTGCACCGGGGGCCTTGCCAGCTTTCATATGCTTAAGAACATTTTGAACCTCCATCTTTAAAATTGCTGGTCCTTCATTATTAAATCTAATAGAATACTGTTCCTCTCTGTTATCATTATACAGGTCTTTCACATAATCTGTCCATACATGTAGAATCTGATCTTTTTCTATTATGATTTTGCCATCTTTAGTTCTTAGACAGCCTGTTGATGTACTTGTTCTTTTATTAGTAAGTTCCTGAATCCTTTTGTGCACTAATTTGGTATTTTGACTGTTGTGTTGTTTTTCAATTTCTAAGCACTTTTCCTCAAGCCATGATTCTTTTGCCTTCCTACATAATATTCTGACTTGTCTGTGAATTTCTTCATATTTGGCAGGATTATTTTTGTTGAGTCTTCTTGTTTCCATTAAGTGTAAAATTTCCTCAGTCATCCATTTCTTACGACCCACCTTCTTTAATTTTGGAATAGTTGTTTCTGCAGCCATATTGATTGAATTCTTTAACATTTCCCATTGATCATCCACATCCTGGAATAGGATCTCTAGATCAGACAATATTTCAAATCTGTTCTGTACTTCTATGTTGAATTTGTTTTGTATTTCCTTGTCATTACTCAATGTACACAAATCATATTTAGTGTTCCCTGTTGTATACTTGACTTTCTTCAACTTTATCCTCAATGTTCCTGTGAGTAATCTGTGGTCACTATAACAGTCAGCACTGGGAACTGTTTTTGCTACTGTTAGGGCGTTTCTAAATCTTCTGCTAATGAGAATGTAGTCAATCTGGTTTCTAATCCTGCTATCAGGACTCCTCCAGGTCCATAATCTTCTAGGGTGTTGCTTGAACCAGGTGTTTCCTACAATCATTTCCTGTTCTTTTGCCCACTCTACTAGTCTGTATCCTCTTTCATTTCTCTCTCCTAAACCATAGTTTCCTACTGTGTATCTATCCCCTTGATTTCCTACTTTTGCATTGAAGTCCCCTATTATAATGTTTATTTCTGAATTTTTACATTTCTTTAAGGCAGACTCTATGTCATTATAAAATTCCTCCACACTATCTTCACTGGACTCTCCTGTTGGGGCATATACTTGAATAATATTTATGTTAAAAGGTCTGCCACTCAATTTAACTAGTAGTACTCTGTCCGACACGGCCCAATATCCCTGAACAGACGTTGATGTTTTCCGGTCCAAAACTATTGCCACTCCCCCATGCCGATCCTCACCTCCAGAATAAATAATCTTAAAATCTTTATGTATCTTGATGCCTGCTCCTGTCCATCTCGTTTCGCACATACCTAATATATTAATTTTTTCTCTTTGAATTTCTTGTGTTATGTTCTCTAATTTTCCGTCGTTGTTTAGCGTCCTAACGTTCCATGTTCCTAATTTTAATGTCTCTGTCCTTGTCTTGCGATGATCAGTCTTTAAGCGAATCATAATAAACTAGGCAATTTCAAAGAGGTAGTTTGCCGTTGCTTTCCTCTATGGCAGTGACCATACTGGCCGGATGACCGCAATCAGTGTCTCTCGAAAGAGAGAAAGCTTGCCGTCGCGAAACTCGAGACCATAACCAACAAATATCTGTCGGCTGCCCTCATAATTTCATCCACCACCTGCCTTCCGTGGCTTCTTTTGAACACTTCCAATTAACGAACACGAAATAACATCACATAATCCAAAGGAAAAACACTATCCACACGAATTTCACGGGAATTTCCATAAGGAATCCACAGAAAAACACTGAACAGCTTCTCCCCCAAGACAGCGAGTCATCGCGTCTCCATTACACCGGAAGCATTTTAGACAGTGTAAAATGAAGTGCAAAGTGTAATACAGAATACTAAAGACTATACACGGAAGAAGGTACATCTCTTAGTAGCACACACTGACAGTCTCAAACAAAGACAGATAAGACCTGTGCCCCCTGGAAGGTTAACCCGGTCAACAAATGCCCGCAGAAGTCGGATGTGTCGGCCTAACGGCGCAAGAACGCAGCTCTGCTGTAAACAGGCACAACGCAATCACGTCCAAAAAAAAAAAAAAAAAAATTCCGGACGAACGCAGAAGCAGAAGAAGACCTGTGCAATTTTGACTTTTTGCAACCAACATCGAGTGAAACATCTGCGATGTCCGGATAAATAATGTGCCAAATGACTTTAAATAAGACTAAATGAAGAGGTTCGCATATCTTGCGCATTTTAACCGTTGGCAAAAAAAAACACTATAGAGAGACAAGGAAGGATAGCCAACATTATGTGGGATTGTAGGAATTATATTGCATAAGAGTGTAGGTGAGAGCCGGGACAAGAAAACATGCTGCTTAGTGGACAGTGACCCCAGCTAACAGTTAAAGTCGGGAACATAATTATTCACAAGAGTGCCACTGTGACACAATTATTCACAAGAGTACCACTGTGACACAATTATTCACAAGAGTACCACTGTGACACAATTATTAACAAGAGTACCACTGTGACACAATTATTAACAAGAGTACCACAGTGACACAATTATTAACAAGAGTACCACAGTGACACAATTATTCACAAGAGTACCACAGTGACACAATTATTCACAAGGGTACCGATGTGACACAATTATTCACAAGAGTACCACTGTAACACAATTATTCACAAGAGAACCACCACGACACAACTTAATGTGATGGGCCAAACGACCTTAGCCTTTTAATTGATTCAGTGACGAAGGATAATATATCGCCAAATATAACTTTCCATTTCCTCAGAAGGATGATATATCACGTACTAGGATCATCATGTTATTTGTGTTGTTTCTTCGTATCATCAGCAGTTTAATGCCCAGTGAACCGAAATGTACATTATAATACACTTTCATATGATTATGTACCACTTGTGGTTCAAACTTACTTTTTTGTTTGATACTGAATCAGATAAGTAATATGCTCTGTGAATGGTCAAAGTAATGATGGGTGGTGCCAAAAGTAAAGGGCTGAAGAAACAGCCCAGGTGGCGTAATGGTATTTGACGGTACGTAGAAAACAGAAAGATACAGTTTGAGATAGCTAATTCCGCAGGACGGGTTGGTATAGTTGTTAGTGCTCTTACAAGTGCTCTTCTGGTTAGTGCTCTATTAATGTTAGTCCCTGCTAGGACTGTGGTCATTCTCTTGGAGAACTGGCATCAATTTTACCAATAGATACGCAGTGGGGTCTTATCAGCCTCATCAAAATGCATACTAGAAAAATGTCCACTATTTTATTGGAATTGTCTACGAAGAAAAGGCCACGAGAAATGGAACTTGTCACCTCCACATCCATATGTCGTGGTATAGAATATGCGAAAGCTTAATATTTTAAACCACAACAGCAGTATCTGCTATGGAAATACCATACGCTTACCCATTTGTATGTGGGTGGCTCGAATACAGAGTAGAAGAGCTGCTTCATGACTATGATAAATACATAATTGTAAAGGAAACATAAAAGCTATAATTAGGTAAAATGAAACAACGATTGTATAAAAGCCACAGTTGCTGGATTCTCACAAGCTAACTAGAAATAGCAGGTCTTCCTGTCGAAGGGGTAAGGACGCTGTTCGTAATCCAGTATACCCATATACGAAAACACAGCTGCGCGAGATTAGGCAGCTGATCGCGTCGCTTTGGTTTCTTAATGAAAGGTATGTGAGCCGGTCGCTCAGAAAGCAATGGCAAACTACTGAACGTAAAATATGCCAAGACCTCAACAACAGCTAAAAATGATGGTGCTGACTGCAATGTCCTGTAAGTAGAATATGCAAAAAAAAAAAAAAAAATCCAAATAATGGTTTTCTTATTTTATAAGTTATGATTTCTACACTGCATTTCATCAGTTTTGCATGAATAGATTCATACTTTAATGTACTCCAGCACATTACATTTCGTTAGGTTTACCTGATATTTACCCCAGAACATTTAATTTCACAAGATTTACTTGAGAAGATGCAACCTTTATTTACTTCAGCACGTTACATTTCGACAATCGTATCTGAGAAAATTGTCAACTTTGTCTTCTCCAAAACATTACCTGTCAGAAAATACACACTTTGCCATCTCCGCCATGTTAGAAGTCATCAGTTTTACCCTAGAAGATGCATACTGTTTTCTCCTGCCAATTTATTTTCATAGGTTTACCTAAGAAATTGCAACTTTGTTTTCACCGCCACATTATATATAAGTTTCACTTGAGAAGATGTATACGCCCGCCCCCCCCTCCCTTTCTTTAACATTGCATTTAATCAGTTCTATTTAAGAAGATGTATGCTTTATTTTCTACGAAACTTTACATTTCATCAGTTCTACCTAAGACGATGCACGAGGGGAAGTCAATAAGTAAGTCACAAATGCCTGTAGAAGAATAACTAAATATGATAACAACTTGAGATTATATCTACTCCACAGATCGTATCTTAGCAGCAGAAGCCGACGTTATGCCACCCAACGCAGAGGTGTTTACAAGGCACCAGGGCCGGGATCTATACTGGCCAAGACCTGCTGACACGTCCACGCCGTGCGTCCTGGGCAACAGGTCCCTTTGGGGTCCTGGCTAACATCAGTAGGATCGATGATTCCTCCGAAGCCGGAGAGTACCTGCCTGCATGGCGAGGAACCACCAGTCTGCACACCGATAAGCCAGACACGGGACAACGGACTCACGCAAACCTCAGGTTCAGTATTACATCACACTGATGGTGGACAACAGGGTGTCTTCATCCGACATACAGGACTTCACGCTGGAGTTCACAGCCAGCGAACACAAGCAAGCAAGCAAGCAAGCAGCATAACAACTTGAAACAAGTTTAGTTTTATATAAGATACATACATTGTCCCTTTATTTCTCAACATATTTTCCACCAACGTTGATGCACTTATCTCATCATTTTATCAGTCATCCCAACCAGGCTGCATAGAACTGCGTGCTCTGTTTTCTAAACCATGTTTCCCCTTCACATTTAATTTTGGTGTCATTAGCGAAATGTCTCCCGTCAAGGTGGGTTTACAGTGGGCCAAAAAGGTGGAAATCGCTAGGGACTAAGTCGGGGCTGTAAGGTGGATGTTCCAGAACGTCCCACCTTAGTTGGTTAATTTTCTCCTGAGTTAATCGAGCCGTATGTGGTCTGATATTGTCATGAAGAAGCAACACTCCTTTAGTCAGCAGTTCTGGAAGTTTTCTTCGAATTGCATCATGAAGCATCGATCATGCAGTTTGATGTATGCTGACCATGTGAGCACCCTATTGCAGATGTTACAGAGTCTATCGTTACTCGCCTGTCACCTCTAATCATCTCCTCCACCCACTGCACGGATGCTTCTATTGCAATCTCATCAGAACGACCTGATCGGATTTCATCAACAATTTTAGAGCGTCCATGAGAAAATTTTTCTACCCAGCTATGCACCGCTTTACGGAACAAACATTTGTCAGCATAAACAAGACGCATTTCCTTATGAATGTCCGTTGGAGGCAGTCCTTTTGCCCAGAAAAAAAAAAAAAAAAAAACGCACAACAGCACGTTGCTCTTTGGTTGTATACTCCGTAAGTACAGTCGCCATTATTTTAATGCTCTGCGCATGCGCATGAGACACTTAGCGCTACCTGACGAACGGGAATATAAAGTTCGATGTTGCTGTCACCTAATGACACCTGTAGAAAAAAATCAACTACATTTACCTGCCATCCTATATAACTGTGTGACTTACTTATTGACTCGCCCGCGTATATTTTATTTTTTCCGGCACATAGCATTTCATCAGTTCTACCTAAGAAGATGCATGCTTTGCCTTCACATCTGCTGCAGTCATAGCCATCATCATCATGTAGGAGGCCCCTTGAAGTACGTCACTCTCATCGCGGACCACCGAACAGTTTCTCGATCCATTGTCACTCTCCTGCTCATGAAATATGCCCAAGGTGTCTTCGCCGTCTTGTGTCCATCTTCGTACCGACCAATCCCCGCCGCGTCTTCAAGAAACCATGCCTTTTATCAATGTTCTAACCAACTCACGGTCATGTTTAATATGTACGTAGTAATTTCATCCGTTGTATTATTTGTTTATCCACTTAATTTAATATATAACTCTGCAGTATTCACCTGAGGAGATGCAGCGAAATATGTCAGACAATAAATTCTGCAATATATAGTATGTGGCGTCTGTGTTTAAACACTTTAATATGGACAACGTGCGGTCTATGAGCCAATTTTCCTCCAAATTCAGTGGAATTTTAGTGCCTTTCTTCTTCTCGGTCCACGATGTTCTAATAACTAAATATTCTAACCTTTCTGCAACAGTGAAGTTCAGAAGCCTGATTTTCATCTCTGGTGATTGATGAATTGTCTGCGTCTCAGACCATCCATCCATCCATCATGTGCCATGCCGGTAAGCGTGGGCGGTCATGTTCTGCCATCTCACTCGATCAACAGAGTCGTGGATCAGTTCCGTGTTTTTGTCTCGACCATGCCACAAGGCCAAGCCATCCAGATACTTGTTTCTAGGTCTTCCCCTTGGTCTGTTCCCCTCGATCTTACCAGTTGTCACCAAGTTCTCCAAATCATTTCTTCTCATAACATGCCCAAAAAATTGTGACTGTCTACGTCTCAGACGTCGTAGTGAAAATGTATCGGTAAATGGCCTGTAAGATGCGTCTTTAGGCGTATCTGACATATGGTGCTATATTGTTCTAGACCAATCAGTTCTAGATGAGAGATGTGGTCTATATACTACTTAGTTAGTTTGTCGACAGATCATCCTTATTGCATATCGAACCATTCAGTCCATAAGTGCTTGGATCCCCTCCGCAGCGTGTAGCGGCTAACGACACCAGTTCTGTGTTAGTTTATTACTCTTCTTTGGGTTCCTGCGTAGCGTTCTTGTTTGGCCACACCTCTTTTAACTTGTTGTTCTCGCAGTCTGACCATGGTTGTAGATCCCCAGTCATCACTTGGTTCTCGCAGACGACTTACTTCTTGTAGAGCATTCAGAATGTCTGCCTGGTCCATGGCTCGTCCGCCTTCCATAGTAGCCCTACCTTCAAGCCTGTCAGCCTGCTCATTCCCTTGTACACCCGCATGTACTGGCACGAAGATGAAACTAATCTTTACCAGCCGAGACCGCTCCAAAGACAGCAGCCACTCTCTTCAGACCCACTCCATCTCTTTCCTCCTGAGCACACTCATTGGGTCACTAAGGACATATGCCCTAATAAATGTATGTACCTCGAGCCATGTTATTGCTTTACTTAACTGCCATGACTTCCATATTCTTTACACCACAGATCACCTTTACCTTCTAAGATATATTCTGGTATCCATAAAAGCTCTTTCTACATTGACGTCCAGATAAATGTAAAAGTCCTTGTCGGTGCAAATTGAAACCCTGACATTCGGACGGGCCGACACATATGCAAGCTACTGCGCTACAACGGCTCCCTCACAGACGAAGTGTTTTCTGTGTATGTGATGTTGTAAACATCCAAATGGAAATGCCACTCCGTTGTTTTGTATGTTTCGTTCCCACATCATACTTCTTCCCTAGCATAGGTCTGTTATACTCTTGCATATTATTTATAGTAAGTTATTTCATTTCACATAATTTACAGTTCTGTGAGAAATGACGAGAAAACAAGAAGTGGAAGCAAAAATGTTACTGGCGCCGAAGCGTGTATTATTATTGTTTTTTAGTTTTCATTTGCCTCATTGATTGATGCTGTTGCCAATGCAGTGCTTTGGAAAAGTTAAATGGCAGTGACACTGATTCTTGAAAAAGAGAAGCAAGTGTTGGAAAATCTCTAACAAAAATGCTGGTGTCGGTTTTTAACTTTTACTTTCATCTTCTAACACAGGTTGCAGATTCTAGCTAGTTAAATTGTTTGTCTGATTCAGCATGAATGATAATTTCCTTTGCTTGATTGTATTGTATGTCTCTGAAGTTCTTTTTTTTCCCCAATTTGCCAGAAAGCAGCAGACATGCTATATAACCGTTTAAAGTGATTCTCTGACTCAAAGAGTTTCAGGTGTTCTGACAAACTGATAACAGCCTTCGTGTCTGTCAAGATAAATTACAGTAGGCAATTGTCTGTAAGAAAAAGTCACACATGCATCGCACTCAAGCATGTTGTGTATAAACATGCTTCTTATAAACTGCATTTTAGAAGAAAGTTATAACCATTTAATAATAAATGGGTTGTGCGTAGGCGTATAAGTATAAGAACGAAATACCACAATCTATATATATAAAAGAGAATGTTTGTTTGTTTGTTTGTCCATTATGCGTTCCCGAACGGTCCATCCGATTGAGATGAAATTTTGTACAGATATTGTTTCACTCCTGCGGATGCAACTGAAATAGTTAGTTAGTTTAAAACAGTTTTGTACATAATAAAACAACATTAAAAGGAAAGACGTATAATTAAAATATTGCAAGGGGACTTAACAACAAAAGTTATATCAAGGGACGTTACTTTTAGTAGTATTGCTATATTATGTAATTTAAATAATTGAAATGTTTAAAGAAGTTATCTACAGCCATATGCGTTATAAAAAAGTGATAAAACTTTAAGGCATCTTCAAAGTTTTCATAAAAATAATGCATCTATTTTAGATACATGAAAATTTTGTAACTCATTTAAAAAAAAAATTCTTATCGACAATGCATTAAATGATTTATTCTACTATTACTACACTGAATAATGTAATATTTTTGGGAGAGAAAGTTAGTTGCATATCCTTTGAAGTACGCCGCAGTGAACCCAGCATTTAATGGATGTTACATTCAGTAGTTTCAGGTTGCCCTTTTTAGTTATTGGAATGAAGATATTTTTCTTCCAATATTTGGGCCACATACCATATTTCCATATCTTCTACTATCTTCTACTATTCTACTATATATAAAAATTGTTATGTTTCTTTGTGTGTCCTTTATGCGTTCCCGAATGGTCCATCCGATTGAGATGACATTTTGTACAGATGTTGTTCTCACTCCCGCGGATCAAACTGAAATAGTTAGTTTAAAATCAATTTTTAATTTTTACACGAAAGAAAAAGGCATTACGAGCTTCAGAAACAGACGAGCAACGGGAACGGGAACGGGAGCATCAGAAATAGACGAGCATCGGGAACGGGAACATGAGCATCAGATACAGACGAGCAACGGGAACGGGAACGGGAGCAGGGGCCGAACGCGTACTCTGTGCGCTCAGAGAAATACATTTGAATGAATAATGACTACTTATATGAATTAATTGAGACGCTCCCCGCTAGGTGCCTGGCGACGCCTGGCCGGGTCAGCTAGTGTAATATACAAGTAAATGGGAATATTCTTCAACAAGTGAATCGGTACGATTATCTCGGAACAGTCACAATTATCTCGGAACAGTCATAACATCTGATGGGAGATGCCTTGAAGAGATTAGAACAAGAATCGCCATGGCGAAAGTAGCCTTTAGCAAGAAGAAAAACATTCTGACCAATAAAAGGATGTCTGTTGAAACGAGAAAAAGAGTGTTGAGGGGCTACATAGAGCCTGTTCTTTTGTATGGATGTGAAACTTGGACAATGTGCAGTCAAGCTGAAAAACATCTGATGGCTGCAGAAATGTGGTTTCTGAGGAAAATGCAAAGAATACCATGGACAGACAGAAAAACCAATGACCAAGTACTACAGGAGACAAATAAAAATCATAAATTGATTAGAGAAATTAGACGCAGACAGTCACAATTTTTTGGACAAGTTATGAGAAGAAATGGATTGGAGAACTTGGTGACAACTGGCAAGATCTAAGAGAACAGACCAAGAGTAAGACCGAGAGGAAAATACCTTGATGGCTTGGCCACATGCGTGGACAAGACAGGAACACTGAGCTGATCCACGACTCTGGTGATCGAGTGAAATGGCGAGTCATGACCGCCCACGCTTTCTGGTATGGCACATGATTGGTTGATTGATAAGTAAAATAAGTAAACTCATTTCAAGAGATGGAATCACACACCTATTCTGGTAACACTAAATAAAGATGCGGGAACAGATAAATATATCAGAATAAGAATACAACAGACAAGAAAAGCTTTTATAGCACTAGCAAATTTGTGGAAATAGCAAGAAACTAAAAGTGGTATCAAACTGAGAATATTGGTTTCTATCTTAAATCAGTACTGCTGTACCGATCCTAAACGTGGTGAACTACTACGGCGATTAAAAAAAAAAACTATAAACATTCACTAACTTGCGCCTTCACAAATCAATAGAATTAAAATGTTATGTGGTAATCATCAACGTAGAGACCATGGAGAAAACAAGAAAAATACGTGAATCAAGAGGTGAAGAAAGGCCACTGGCGCTGAATATAGGAAATATATTGAGAACAGCGTATTGAAAAAGACTTTTGTCTCGAATCCACATGGCAAGAGAAATAGAGGAAGACATAAAGACACACGAAGAAGAGAAGTAGAAACATAAATAAATAACATGAGCAGGGTGTGGACGGAGTTGCCTGGCATAGCTAAGGATAGGATGGCTTAGAACAAAGGTTCCCAAACCGTGGCCCGCCAGCTGTCAGAAAGTGGCACGCGAAGTCTCGTTATTTAATATAATATATTTTTATCATTTCAACGATGAAACGATTTCCTGATGCCAAGCTCTGCCAATTACAGCAACACCTTCAGTACGAAGTAATTGATTTGAAATGCAATTCTGCACTGAGATGTAAATTTCTGGAGCTGGCTGCTTCACCTTTAGCTGATTATGTGATTTTGTTCAGGCGACTATTGTCTGTCGAACAATTTGAATGAACACTTGCTTTCATTCGCCCAGAGATACATTTGTCGTTTTGGTTCAACTTGCAGATGCGAGCAGTCATTTTCCCTAATGACCGTTATTAAAAAAAAAACAGATTATGACCTTGGACACGACAGATTTCTGCCCATACACTGATAAACTGGCATCTGAACTTAAGTAACTGGTTATGAAGAACAGTTACAACTGTAAATTAATTACATTAATAACCATTTTCGAAACTGATTTGAAATTTATTGTTAAATGGTCTTTCGATTTTAAACCACAAAATGACCGCGGTGTAGTACTGACACTGACTGCCTTTAAAGTTGTAGAATTTTGTTGACGAAAGTTAAGACAGTTAAGAATGATGCTACTAGAATTTTATAATTTTATAACGTTGTGGCCCGCTTAACTACCGAAAATAGTAGATATGGCCCTCTGCTTAAAAATCTTGGGAACTTCTGGCTTAGAGTGAGCTGGTTGAGGACCTATGTTGTAATGGTGGATGTATGTAAAAAAGTAGAAGAAACTAAGTCATGGATACTATTCCACACATTGACGTTGATTGTGATGATGGTGCCAACCGTATATTTGTATACACAAATCGACAATCGAAAGGTGATGTCAGTATCACGCTGGCCGCCTTTACTCCCCAGAAAATGTTATGGTACCCTTTTAAGATTGGGTAAAAATGCCCGCTTCGATGGAGGAATCCAACACACGAGCACCGCGGCATCCGCATGAGCATATATATATATATAAACAAAATCACTGAATAGAACGAAGGATGAAGAGAATACCGCAGACGGATAGAAAGACCAATGAGGACATATTGACGGATGCTAACTCACAAAGAGAACTGATTACTTGCATCAGAAGGAGACAGTCCACATTCTTGGGGCATATCAGGAGAAGGGAAAAGCTGGAGTATGTCGTCATAACGAGATGTTTGGAGGGGAAGAGAGGCTGGGAGAGACGAAAAGTGAAGATGCTGGACAGTTTGATATCATTTCATGGAGGAATGTCCATATAAAAAATGATTGGCAGCACAAGAGACAGAAGGTTGTGGACAGACATGATCACCTACGCCACAGGGCATGGTCTATAAGCGGAAGAATAAAACTAGTGTACCTGTTGCACGAGTCATCGGTTGAGATGGGCCCGGTACCGGAACGGCGCGATTAGAGTTGACGGTGGGGTTTGTGTGAGTGGGTAGTCTATGAGTGCGAGATGGAAAGTAGCTTCCTAGGATCGTGATGGAAGGAATGAATGGGGTGGAGAAGGGGTGGGGGAGAAATAGAAGACGAAGACTTAAGTCTGTGTTCGAAGTGAATGCAGAATCGTGGATGAGAGTTTTTGAAATTATGAGGTGGGTTCGTGGATATACATGAGCGATGTTACAATAGGATAATTTATAGCCACCCAAAAGGTTGACCTCATATACGGACTAAAATACATTAATCCTGATATGATCAGTGCTAATCGACTAGGGCCCAGAAAGCAATAGCAACTACTGAGCGTAATCTTGCCAAGAAATCAACAACAGCGGTAAAATGCTGGTGTTGACAGCTATGTCCTGTAAAGGATATGCGAAAATAAATTGACTAAGGAGTTTGGTTTAGAGACAAATGTGTCTTTTAAGGTAAACATGGCTTTAAATTATGTCGTATAAAATCATCAGCATCGTAATTACGTGCTATTTCAGTTGGGATAGGCGTTCATTCGTCTTCGCTCATCGCATTTTTCTCCTTTGAACAGACATAATTAAGGGTAAAATATTCCATAACAATTGCCATTAAACATATACGAATGGGCTTCAAATGAAAACATTACATTTTTTGGGGGTTGTATTTGTGAATATATTCTGAATAAGTAAAGAACAAATGTATCATTTTTTGGTGTAGATGAAATATTCTCTGGGATCACTGCTCGGTGTGCCTGGCCCGGTCGTGAAGCGTCTGTCACAGAAGTCACGCCGTTTTGAATCTTCTTACTCCACTTGCTGGACTAACAGGCATGCATCACCATACTAGACCTTCATTCACTGATGCATTTCTATAGGTTTCATTCCTTCACTGATAAAACATAAACGGATAACAGAACACTACTCTTCTTTGGTACATGTTAAAAGTGGGGCGGTCAAATTTAAACTGTCCTAATGACGTCACCGCGTTCGTCTGCACCGTGATTTTAGTGCTTAACACGCTTGACATCCTTAACAACCATACTGACAGGATACATCAACAACAACAACAAAACTTTATTTTCAAAGGGTTAAGAATTGGGCACGCAGGCCCGTTTTACATTCTACCCTTCTGTCACTCTCTTTCATACATTTATCATTCAGACATCATTCAAGGCTATATGACAATGAGATGTTCATTGTAATTCCTATCACACTTTTAAGATTTTGATTTGAAGTCCCCTCGTATTGCAATGGCCCGAAGCACTATATAACTTTGTAACATGGATTCTAAAACACCCTGCTCCCCTTTTCACCCCAAAATATGAAATAAATTTGGGAGCTTTTAAGATTCAGTGTTATCTCGTGGTACGAAAAGTGACACTAACATAGAAGAGATCAAAGGAGCAAATATGTTTTTGCATTTAGGAGAAATAGACAAGTATTCAAAAACAAATATATTAGTAGTCGGTCTTGATTTGCCATAATATAATACATAAAGACCAGCAACTTGAAATAAGTGTGAGAAAGTTGCTGGGAAAAAGGAATACGAGGATGTCCAAGAAATAAATACAACACACAAGCAGGCCAGGACATCGGGGTTCAGACTTACTTTGAGCTGACGAGAGTTGCTAAGAACAGTGGACGGCGAAGTGACATCATCAAACGTCTTGAACGTTACTTAGAACTGACTCACTTGATGATGATGATAGTGATGAGAGCCCTGTCTTACACCTCTCCATTGTAGACGAGGACATCAGGTTATTGTTAAATATTGCATCAAGAATCAACATCTTTGCGCTCGGGACACCAATACGTGTGCACTGTTCTCTTCTTCAGTAGGAAAGTTCCCGTATTGATGGTACCAGTGCTGTCTTACTCAACGTCGGAAGAAATCATTGATGATTCAAAGGGAAAGACGGCGTTTACCAGCAAAGCATTGTAGAGCGTAAGAGCACGGCAAGGCACGTAGAGCGCTTTGGTCATCCACTGCACCTGTATTCGTCTCCAGTCGTCTCGAATTGTCTTATCACTAGATTTAGATGGACTCAGGCGAGAGACTGTGGTCGAAGAATGGCGCAATTCTTCCTCACGTTAATCCAATTCATCGCGCAATTCATGTTTCATCTTACTTCATCTATCATCTCGCTAAATGTTTTTGGAATTCATCACGACACTAGGGAGACTGCTGCCAAAGACCGAAATTCGTGGCGTACAGCATTACGCAAGGTGTGGTCACTTGTGAAGCAAACAGGACTGAAAGAGTAGCGAAAAAGAGGCTTAAAATAAACCACTTCAAGAGATCCTCCTCCTGGAACGTCAATCAATCTTTGTCCTCGTTGTCAAATAACATTTCGAGCCAATATAGGCATTACCAGCCTTCTTAGATCTCACGACTCGGAACATTCAACCCCACTGGATGAAATGAATCGGCATCATCATTCTTAATGGACAAACACCATTCAACGTCAACCTGCGTTGTCTTCGACGGGTTGAGTGTCTTCTTGGCCCTCTGCTAACATCTCTCTGAATCATCGCCCTCAGATATGGGTGCTTTATTTTAGTTTGCTGTACGTTTGCTGTCTAATCTCGATTCCAGACAGATGTCATCAAATCAATCATTCCATAATCTAGCTCACCGCCCAAAGATTACACGAACATAAAACAGCCATGATGTCATATTGTGACATGGTATGTGGAAATTTGATACGTTAGACAATTCTCTCAATAACAAAATTAAGGATCAACTGTTAAATGTTATTGCGCCAAATGTCATCAAACAATGGACATACCGTGATCTCTTAACAGTTGCCAAACACGCACACTGCAGTAGCACGGACTTTGGATTGGTTGTGGTCATGTATCACTGTAATTTAACACCGATATCTCGACAAGTACTACATTCTCTTCCCATAGATCACACACGGACAACTACATAAGAGCTACATTATTCTTCCATAGATCACACACGGATATCTCAATAAGTGCTACATTATTCTCCCATAGGTCACACACGGTTATCTCTATAAGTACTACTTTATTCTCCAATAGATCACACACGGATATCTCTATAAGTACTATATTCTCCTCTCTTAGATAACACACGGATATCTCTATAAATACTACATTCTCCTCCCATAGATCACAAACGGATATCCCCATAAGTACTGCATTATTTTTCCATAGATCACACACGGACATCTCCATAAGTACTACATTATTCTCCTATAGATTACACACGGATATCTCTATAAGTGCTGCATTATTCTCCAATAGACCACACATGGATATCTCCATAAATACTACATTCTCCTTTCTTAGATCACACACAAATATCTCCATAAGTGCTACATTATGCTCTCTTAGATCACACACGGATATCTCCATAAGTGCTACATTATCCTCTCTTAGATCACACACGGATATCTCTATAAGTACTACACTATTCTCCCATAGATCACACATGGATATCTCTATAAGTGCTAGATTCTCCTCCCATAGATCACTCACGGGTATCTCTATAAGTTCTACATTCTCCTCTCTTAGATCACACACGGATATATCCATAAGTACTACATTCTCATCCCATAGATCACACACAGATATCTCCATAAATACTACATTATTCTCCCATAGATCACACACGGATATCTCTATAAGTGCTACATTATTCTCCCATAGATCACACACGGATATCTCCATAAGTACTACATTCTCCTCTTTTAGATCACACACGGATATCTCTATAACTACTAAATTATTCTCCCATAGATCACACACGGATATCTCTATAAGTACTACATTATTCTCCCATAGATCACTCAAGGATATATCTAATAAGTGCTGGATTCTCCTCCCATAGATCACACACGGATATCTCCATAAGTACTACATTCTCCTCTCTTAGATCACACACGGATATCTCTATAAGTGCTACATTCTCCTCTCTTAGATCACACACGGATATCTCTATAAGTGCTACATTCTCCTCTCTTAGATCACACACGGATATCTCTATAAGTACTACATTCTCCTCTCTTAGATCACACACGGATATCTCTATAAGTGCTACATTCTCCTCTCTTAGATCACACACGGATATCTCTATAAGTACTACATTCTCCTCTCTTAGATCACACACGGATATCTCTATAAGTGCTACATTCTCCTCACTTAGATCACACACGGATATATATATATATATATATATATATATATATATATATATATATATATATATATATATATATATATAAGTGCCACATTCTCCTCTCTTAGCTCACACACGGATATCTCTATAAGTGCTACATTCTCTTCTCTTAGATCACAAACGGATATCTCTATAAGTGCTACATTCTCCTCTCTTAGATCACACATGGATATCTTTATAAGTGCTACATTCTCCTATCATATACAACACAAGGAGAATCAAAGGAAAGCCCATAAACACCATAGCATCGGCGAGTTTACACCGGTGTGTATATATAAGTTAAACATGCTATAAATATGCTTTTTGTGAATAGATTTTATAATTTTGAAATTTAGTCTGGGGAACGGCTAATCGGCCTCTTCTCTTAAATATCCAATTTCCGAGTAGTTTTACAAGTGTATAACTTAAAAATAGTCCTCCAAGTCTTCCGCCCGAGAATGCTAGACGTCTGATTCACTATCCCCAGGAAGAGAGGGTCGAGTATACTACCTTTTTATTATTGCGTAAAAATCTGTACCGTTCACAAGGTGTTTCGAACCAGATCTGCTCTCGAGTTGTTGTAAATTAAATAAATGTTTGCATATCCTGTACAAGCACTTGGAATCAACCACTGGCAAGAGAAGGTCCACCAGAGAGACGAATGGAGACGGATTGTATTTGCAGCAAAGAACCTCAATGACTCGGAACGCTGAAGAAGAAGAAGAAGGAGAAGAATATCCTGTCCATCGGCCATGTACTCAGAATGGACAAGACAAGACTCCCTTACCAAGCCCTCATATGGTCACCAGTAGGGAAAAGAAAACGGGGAAGACCAAGAGAGACCCTGCGTAGAACCATCATTAGAGAAGGCTCATTCAATGGCCAAGTAAATATCCAAGATCTACAACAGGTAGCAACGAACCGCCAAGCATGGAGAGTCAGGACTTCTGCCCTATGCGCCGCCTGAGGCTCAAGAGGAAAGACTAACTATATCCTGTACAGGACATTGCTGTCAACATCAGAATCTTTCAGCTGATTGTTGATTTCTTGGCAAGATTATACTCAGTAGTTTGCCATTGCTTTCTGAGCGGCCGGCCCACATACCCCGTATGTTACCGACGCGATTCGAACCATTGCTGTTTCTCACCGTCGTCACGTTACCTACGAGAGTATACGAGATTACGGAGAAAAGTCGCCAACCTCTAGGCCAGGAAGCCGGTAGAGTTAGTTGTGGACATCGTAAACTCTAAGCTACTCCGTCCCATAGTGGACTCAGTGTGAAAACAAGTTAGCTCAACTGCCTTGTTCAATATTTCACAAGTTCCAGTAAACAAAAAACACAATCTTTGGGCAGACAGAAAGGGACATAAATAACCCTAGCTTAAAATGAGAAACTGAAATGCTGCCGAGCGATGGACACAAATCGTACCGTGTAGCTAGGGGTGGCGCCCAACAATTTCATGGTTAAATTAGAAGGCAAGACCAGGGTATACTGTACATAACTGAGGTAAAGATTTTGTCTCACGTTCACACATTTCTATTATTAACCATGTGCAGTTTTGATGTATGGCTGAAAATCTTGGAATGTAAATGAACATGAACAAGTTAGGAAGAGACAAGAAGCAACAGAGATGTGGTTCCTGAGACGAATGTTGCGAATTCCTTGGACTGCCAAAGTAACTAACAACGACTGCCTGAAAGAGGCTAATGAAACTATAAAAAAATAAGAAAGACGCGAACAGCTTGATTGGGTCATGTGATGAGAAGAGAGGCTGACCGGAGAACATCGTGACAACTGGAAATATCGAGGGGATGGGAGGCAGAGGCAAACCAAGAGAAATGATGCTGGATGGATTGAGACGGTGGCATGGAGGAATATCAACAGTGGAGTTGATCCAGAAAACCAAAGACCGAGATCTGTGGAGAGTCATGAACGCCTACGTCAGCCGGCATGGCACTTGATGATGATGAATTCAAGTCAATGGAGATCACAAAAGTTAGGTTGAAAAATTAATAGAAGAGTGACAAAGATAGTGAGAATAAATCAAGGAAATGATCCAATGACACGCCTTGGCGAAACCTCACTTCAAGAGACGGAATCACACACTTAATTAGTTAGCTATGTAGACAAAGATGGCGGAACAGATACATTTATGAGAATAAAAACACAAAATGAAAAGGAGTATTATAGTAATAAAAATTTGAGGAAGTTAGAAACATATTAAAGTTAGTACTAAGCTTAAAATATTCAATTCTAATTAAAATATTCAATTCTAAGTAAAATATTCAGTGCTAATTAAAATATCCAATTCAACGGTAAAAACCTTTCTTTGTTACGAAACAAATACATGAGCCTCGATATCGGACTGACTTATCTGGACATCGACCTTGGAACGTTAAAGGACTTTTGAGATTTGGAACATTGAATGTACGGACACTATATCGAGCTGGAGCGGCCGAAGAACTAACCCGGGAGCTGGTTGAATATCAAATGGATATAACAGCAATTCAAGAAATAAGGTGGCCAGGAGAGGGTACTTTAGAGCAAAATGGAATGATTATAATATATGGAGGAAACACCCAAAATAAACATGAATTAGGAACAGGATTTGTCATAAAAAAAGAGTTATACGGGAACGTTTTAAACTTTAAAGCTTTTAATGACAGGATTAGTAAATTACGAATAAAAGGTAAATGGAAAAATATAACGACGATTAATGTACATGCACCTACTGAAGAGAAAGAAGATGATATTAAAGAAGACTTTTATAATGATCTGGAAGATGTCATAGAAGAAACCCCCAAACAGGACATCCTGATTGTGCTGGGAGACTTCAATGCAAAAATAGGTAGAGAGCAAACTAATAAAAAAGTGGCCGGTATGGAAAGCCTACATACAACTTCAAATGATAATGGATGGAGAGTCATCAACCTGGCAGAAGCCAAGGGACTGCAGATTAGCAGTACCAGACTACAAAGAAAGGATATACACAAACAAACTTGGAAATCATGTGACAAGAGAACCTATAATCAAATAGATCACATTTTAATTAACAACAGAAATGCATCAAACATACAGCAAGTCAGAAGTTATAGAGGAGCTGAGTGCCACAGTGACCACTTCCTCGTTGGAGCAAAATTTAAAGTGAAACTTAGGAGAGCTTTCTATACTGGATTACAAAGATTACACCCAACATATAACAGAGAAAGACTACAAGACATTACAGTCGGAGAGAAATTTACAGATGAAATAAAATGTAAACTTGAAACTCTGCAAAACCCTTCGGAGGAAAGCGTTGACCAAACTTGGTTGAACATCAAGAATACAATTCGATCTACCGCAGAAGAATGTCTCGGTGTGTTAACCACGCATAGAAAGAACAGATGGTTCGGTCAAGGGTGTGAAGAAGCAGTCATTGGGAAGAAGAATGCCAGACGTGTATGGTTAAATGACATCAATAACGTCCAAAAGGAAGAGCATTATAGAAATGAATGTAAAGAGGCTACAAAAATAGTCAGACAGCAGAAGCGAGAATATATGAGTAATATAATCAAAGATATGGAAACTAATCACCAGAAAAATGAATCCAGAAAATTTTTTAAAGAACTGAAGTCAATGAAACGAGGGCACCAACAAAACACATATGGTTTAAAAGACAAAAATGGGAATATGATAAATACCAATGAGGAAATGTGCAACACATGGAAAGAATATTTTATTGAATTACTAAATTGTGAAGCTCCAAGTAACATTTTCTCACAGGAAGAGGTTCTAACATGCGAACCACAAATTGAAGAACCTACATTTGAAGAAATCCTATATGTAATCACACGACTTAAAAACAATAAGGCATCTGGGACTGATGGAATTGCTGCTGAATTTATAAAGGCAGGTGGCCATGCATTACATCTAAAGCTATACGAACTAATAATAAAAATCTGGAGGACAGAAGAATTACCCCATGACTGGAAAGAGTTATTATTGATACCTATCTTTAAGAAAGGAGACAAGTTCCAATGTGGAAATTATAGAGGAATATCACTACTGTCCACAAGTTATAAGATACTATCCGCAGTATTACTAAATAGACTAAAACCATATTCAGAAGACATATTAGGTGACTACCAGGCGGGTTTTAGACAAAACAGATCAACAATAGATCAGATATTTATCTTACGACAAATAGCCGAGAAACATTGGGAATATAAAAGAGATCTCCATAACATTTTTGTGGATTTTAAAAAGGCTTATGATAGTGTCCATAGGAATAGTCTATGGAATGCGATGCAGGAATTTGGAATACCAAGGAAGTTAATCAACATGACCAGACTATGCATCGAAGATACTTATAATATAGTAACATATAAAGGCAGGAAATCAGACCCCTTCCAAATAACATCTGGCTTGAAACAGGGTGATGCACTATCGCCTCTACTCTTCAATCTGGCTCTAGAGAAAGTTGTAAGGAAGATAAAGGAGGAATGTGATATTGGAGGAACATCCAAGCTGCTTGGTTATGCAGATGATATAGATATTATAGGGCAAAGTGAACAAAAGACATTGGAAATATTGACTCACTTAAAGGAAAAAAGTCCAACAGATGGGGCTGGTTATCAACCAAGATAAGACAGAATATATGGTAATTTCAAGAGACGGAATGGCTAAAAACTCTGGCCACATACAAATAGATAATATGACCATTAAAAGAACGGAAACA